>JABASL010000041.1:0-36185 GCA_019775825.1 Neanura muscorum | reverse complement strand
GGAATTGAAATAATAAAATTAATTTTGAGGAATGCAAGTCTCGCACAATGCACGCACTTCACCGTGCCCTTCATCTAGATTGGCAAGTTTTATGAACGCAGAGAATGGTTTATCTGATTTAATTTAAATTGTGATGCCTCATTAGGAAGGGCTTTAATAATTTATTAAGATCTTTCTACCCTGCAATTCCCCCAGGCTTTCATTGCAACAAAAATCAAACAATGCAGAACTTGACTCGAGTCGTCGATTCGTAAAGGGAACCACAGACAGTGCGTATAATTTCCTGCAATGGAATCTCTGCCACCCCAGATGTGATCACCACAAATTCCAATGACACGAATCCTTTGTCCTTAACCACTTCTTTTAATTTGACCCAAAGCAATTCAAGCTCTGATTGCCCAATTCCAACAAAACGTGGCCTTCCACGCATCTTAGTTGATTTCAGCATCTGTCTATCCACCGCAGACCACCACAACTAATCCGAAAATGTATAATTTTAAATCCAAAATCAAATTAAATTCATATTAAATTTCCCTTAGCGTGCCAATTTACCTTCTTACGCCCGCTTAATTCTTGAGCTGAACGCTCACCTGCACGAAACAAAGATCTCGTTGTAGATGATCTTTTCTTCAGCAGATTTTTCAATTTTTCTAGATTCCAAATGTCAGATCATTGTATGTATCTCATGCATCTCATGCAACGAAAATTCAGTTTCTTGTTTCATCGAAATTTGCCGAATCCTATATTTCCAGAAATTCCCGATTTCGCTAAAATTCGAATGCCCGCAACTTAGAAGTAAATGCTTAGCAGTAAGCGTAAACCTGCCGTTAATGCTTCGCAGCGGTTGCGTTTGTTTGTAAAAAGATGAAAGCGGTTCGTAAAATTGGAAAACTAATTTTACACTTTCAGTGCTTCGAATTTTTATGAAGGAAAAACAAAACACTAAAATATTTACGACTGTTTTTCAAAACAATGACAAATATAATTTATGCTACAATTTTAGTGGCCCTTAAACTTTACTTGTACCCTCAGGAGTGTTACAAGTCCAGTTCCAATACCATGGACACTTCAAGCTCCGAACGCTGAATAGGATTCAAAATATTGATTTTATTCCTGTGTTCATGAATTTCCAAATGTGTAGTTCCATTTGCAATTTCCTTATTCAGGGGTCGCAAAAATGGGCGCGAAGGTGAGTTGGCATAAACCATTGCTAAAAATTTCTGAACTGGTTTTTCATAAAAATAGCTCGTCACAGACATCTTGAATGCCCGCAAGAAGTTTACTGAAATGTTAAACGCCTGGCAGATGCAAATCTTGTAAACATATGCTATATTTCGTAAATTGGCACAACGAAGTCCCCCACAGCGTTCCAAGGAGCCCGGAAACCTTGCGCAAGAACCAAGCAAAACCTATGAACACGGACAAAAAAATGCTGGAGATCTGTGCGAAACAAAGATTAAGAAATTCTCACGAGGACTGATTTCATTGAAAAAAGGCATTCATCGTTTTTAGAAATTTAGGTCAACATGATTTTGAAATCCTTGCCAAGTTCTTAATAAATGCCAAAAAGAAACGGCATTTTACGTCCCTTACGTAATAGGACCTGAAATGTTTAGTGCTGAGCCCTTAAAAATTTTGGTAAACATGTTTTATGTTCCAGGAAGCGAAAATAGTGAAGAGTACTTAACGACTTGTTTTTCATTTCCAATTCAACGGTTTTAGTACACGTCTCCCCCAATTCGCATAAACTTTTAGCTCAGCAATTACGCCTCCTACGCACACGCTTTTAGCCTAAAATAGTCAGCCTTTTGGACAAAACGACCGGAAAAGCCTGAAACACAGTCATCACAAAAATAAAAACAACTAGGAAGAAAGTTCATTTCAGAATTACAGGATTGGTTAAGAATAACATAAAAATTATAGTGACTGACCAAGTGCAAACCAATGATTAAAATTAAACCCCCTTGTTGACCACACCACTGTGTGGGCCGTTTTAAATTCTTCGCATTGTCCAGTGGTTTATTGGTTTTTCGTTTGTGGGAAAAAAAAGTAACCAAAAGGATATCGTAAACAATTTTTTTTTCTGCAAGCTTTCCATTTGTAAAGTAAACGAATTGCCCAAATTCATGGATCCTGAAAAGGAGCCAGGCTTTCGAAAGTTTGACATTGGGAAAGAGATGATGCCCGAATTCTACTACGCAGTAACTTAGGTTCCAAGGTTAGCGGAAACGACGCCCAGCGCCAGCCAACCAAATACGCCTGCCTCTCCCCTCTCTGCAAAAAGTTTCTAAAAATATCTAAATGTGGAAAAATATTTTCGGTGGGAGCGTCGTCAGCGTCAGCGCCTGGATTTAGTAGCCTAGGTTAGGGTTCTATTGCTTAGCGCTGCATTCCATTAAAAAATCAATAATAACCTAACTCCTAATAACATTCTCACGGCTTACTGCTACGTAAAATAGTGAAATGGAAATACCGAACCGAATTTCGACCAAAACTTTGGAAGATTCAACACAATAATTCGCTCACTACTTATCATCTAGGTTATCACATGGAACTTTTTACCAGCCGTTTTGGAACTAAACGGCTGGTAAAATACACATTTTTTGTAGTTATAACAAGAATGCATAAAAGTCGTATTGAGTGAGTGATTCACTGAAGCGACATGAAGGTGACCTTCATAGATCATGTAACATCAACAACAGATGAATGATGATCCAATTTTAAATTTATGTGAGTCCATAAACTTAAAATGACTGATTGTTTTTTTTTCGTTGAATCTGGTTCACCAATTTTTTTTTGTAAAACAAAAGCGCAAAAAAAGTTTACACCATAGAATGACAAATTAATCTTAGCTAAAAAGTTAAAGAAAAATTAGGCGTCCAAAAGTTTATTGCTTCTCATGCTGATTCAGCAAATAAAACTAAAGTTAACAGAACTTCTGGTTCAGCGACGCCTCCTAAACCAGGGAGGTACTGAAGCATTTTGTCGTAAATTGCTTCTCCACTTCAACACCCAATCAAAACAACTTTCGACAAAATCTAGTTCAATCCAGAAATAATGTTAAATGTCAACGAGACTTGGAATAGCACAGTATTTGTTACGCCACGAAATTAGGAGGCCATGACACCTGATCTCTAACCTCATAATAATTTCATAATAACCTCCACAGGCCAAAAAATAAGGCGAGACAGATGATCATCAATCAGTCCTTTACTTACAAAATTTTGCACTACGATCGAAAATTGCGTTTCTTCTCCGTTTATTTCGACTTTCGCTGTCTATATTGTCAAATTAATTTTGTGAAACTTCTTTGGTTCATCACTGACTTCAAATTACCGGCATCGGCTGTTACCTCTTTAGTGTCCATTATGGGTGGGTGTATGATTGGGCCACGGGTAGATTTCGGAAAGCGAATGGCTGTAATTGTAGTCATATAGTTGGGATTCTAAAAATGCTAACTTGTCGCTTGGTTCTGGGTAGAAGGACGCGATACCTAGAAGAATAAGAAGTATGTAAATGAAATTATAAATATTACTTAACACAAAAATATGAACAAAGTGTGTGCTTTTAGCAAACTTAGAATGAAATTCAAGGTCTGCATGCATCAAATCCAGTCAGTGCATTAAATAAGATGTGTCCTTTAAAGCGGTGGTGGCTTTTTTTTTAGAAGCTGTGCTAAGCAAAACCATTGGGCAAAGTAGCAAGGATTAAAGTGTAAATAAATAGCGCCCAACAAATATTTTAGCTGACAGGTGAAGTAAGGTAAACGAATTTGAAGAATTGGTCACATTAGCATCATACCTAAAGTTGGATCCAAGTGACCTATTCTGGCGTCTCTAGAATTCACTACTACGTAAAAGTCTTCATTGTAATTAGTCAATCGTACTAGTCAGTTTTTTAATATAGGGAAATAGCAGATCAAAATTTGTTCGGTTACTTTAGAACACGAGGATTTAAAACAGTTGTTAGAAATTGTGGAGATTGCAGGTTGTAAGGATTCGAAGCAGAGGCGTATTGGCCAGCAGAAATCCGGATGAATTAATGTTGTGGTGGCCAACCGTAGACATTGGGAAGGGCATTTGTATAGTGGAAATCATACAACTGTGCTTTGATAAATTCTCCCTTGTCGGCTGGTTCAGGGTACGTGGATGCTCCGCCTGGACTGAGAGTCATTAGTTAATCCAACATTAAAAGGGAATTATTGAAATACCGCTGAAAGCAAAATCTCAGCGAAGATTCCCCTGAAGCAAGGTAACATGCAATTCTTGAGTCAATCAAAAACATCACCCGCTCAGCTCACTTCCGGTTGTTTCGCTTATCAAAAAATTGCCAGCGGAGCCGGGGGAAAAGACGGTGGCCATTTGCCAACCAGTTTAAAATCAAAAATTACGAATCAACAATTTTGATTTACCATTCTGGTAGGCGTCTTCGCAAATTGCTTTTGCAATGATGAGAGACACATTGCGAATGTCCTGAAGCGGAGGATACAGTCGACCAACTTCCAGATCTGATTCTTTCACCAGATGCGCCAAAGTCTAACGAAGAAAGTAAACAATTCCCACATATTATACGGTAAAGTGAAGAATTAAAATTACTACTCCAAATTATACAAATAAATGCTATCTACTTACTTTTGCTGCGAGTAGAAAAACATCATCGCTAATATGATGTACACCGGCGGCTATTACTCCTAATGCGACGCCAGGGAAAATGTAAGCATTATTTCCTTGACCAGGCATAAATGTCTTCCCGTTCAAGACGTAACTAAAAATAGAATATTTCGTATTAATTATTTTAGTCTCCACCTTTCGACCGTACTGCTTACTTTGGAAATGGTGATCCACTTGCAAAAACTGCTCGTCCTTCCGTGAATTTATAAGCCGCTTCAGCCGTACACTCGGCTTTCGAAGTTGGATTACTCAGGGCAAAAATCACAGGACGCTTGTTGAGTTCACCGACTCGACGAATAATCTTTTCACTAAAAGCACCCGGTTGCGCTGAAGCACCAATAATAGCGGTCGGTTTCACCAAATTTACCATTTCCAGGAAATCTGTTAATTGATTAGCGTTTTTGGCGAAAATTGCTTTTTGTCCCCCAATATCGTTTCTTCCCTTCACCAACAATCCGCGAGAATCCTGATATAAATGAGAAAAATATATTAAAGAGGACTCCAATATTATTATTCTGGTGGTTTTTTAATAAACTTACACAAAGCCAAATTCTCGATGCGGCTTCATCACGTGTAATTCCTTCTTTGCTCATGGCGTTGACTAAGAGCGTTGCAATCCCCAGGGAGGCCTAGAACAGCAGGTCAAATAGGATTTCAAAATGGAGAATTTTTATTTAGTACTTCTACTCATAGACTCATACCTCTCCAGCACCCATGAAAAGAAATGTATGGTCAGCCATTTTAGTTTTTGTGATACGGAGGGAAGCTAACAACCCAGCCAATGCAACAGACGCTGTTCCTTGGATGTCATCGTTGAATGTACAGTAGCGATCACGATATTTCGCGAGCAAGCGAAATGCATTGTGGTTTCCGAAATCTTCAAACTGTAATAGAAAAACAATTAGTTTCGAGCCAATTAATTCTAACTTACGACACCATGTTCGATTAGTAGATGTACTACCCGCTGTCTAACCAAAGTTTTTTGTTTTTACTTTTAAAAAAAAAATTATTATTCTTTTAAGTATATTATTCTTTTTGAAAAGTTTATCTCAACATCGCACCGTGAACAATTAGATTCACAATAAGTTAACAGCGTTTCATAACCGCAATTCTAAACTTTCCCGAAATATTACAATACCTGAATCAATGTGTTCTGTCCATAACGTCGAACAACCGCTTGCATGAACTCCTCCATAAATTCATCGTATTCTGGTCCTTGAACTCGCTTTTGTTTTAATCCTATGTAATAAGGATCGTCGAGAAGCGTCTGCGTATTTGTTCCAACGTCGATTTGAATCGGTAAGCATTGGTGGGGTTTGATACCAGCCAGTGCACTAAAATTGAAAACAAAGAATGTTGGAACCGAGAGTAAAATAAATAGTCAAATTGTAACTGCAATAAACTTGTACGAATGTTTAGTAACTTCTAAACACTAAGCATCTATAACATTTTTCTAAATTTATAATTCGTATCATCGGTGGACATACGTGTAAAGTGCGAGTTTGCCAACAGGGATACCCATGCCGTAAGCCCCTAATACCAGTAGAAAAGAGGTATAAAATGGCAAACTGAATTGAATATATAAAATATTATTTTTACTAACCGAGGTCACCCAACCCGAGAATCCGCTCACCATCTGTAACTACAATCGCTCGAACATCTGGTTCCGGCCTGGAATTAATAATGCAAGCACATTAAATACAAACTATAAAGCGGAGTAACAGTCAGTGTTAAATTGATATTAAGCTTTCCTTTGGTAATTACATAATATAAAATTCATTATAAATATTGACGTTATTGCAGCGTGAATCAAAAGTAAAATTACCAGTTGCGAAGGATATCATAAATATGCCCTTTATCATGAATTGTGATAAAGAGCCCACGAGGACGACGATAAATTAGTCCAAACTGAAATTAATAAACGTTTTGTCAGTAAATACCGCTACAGCCTTCAGATTTTTATCAGATTTTTAGTAAGGGTATTATTTTGAGAAGCCGTACTTTCTGACACGCTAGACCAACCGTCGGCGTATACACTAACGGCATCATTTGCTCCACATTTTCGGATAAAAGACGATAAAATAGCCGCTCATTTCTGTCCTGCGAATTGAACAAAAAGATTACCATAGTACAATTAGGCCTAGATTTCAAATTCATTTATACTCATAAAATCTTCTTGGGTAGCAAAGCAACAATAAGAATACCGAATTGAGACAATGGGTAATAAAAACAAGACCGAAATTATTGAATTGCATCAGCAAATTACCTGAAGTCCAACGAGATAAATATATTTATTGAGATCTTCCTGGTATCGTTCAACGTTCTCTTTACATAGTTTGACTTGTTCCTCCTGTGTCTTGAATCGAGGTGGAATCAGCCCATGAATTCCAAGAGCCTGACGCTCTTCAAGTGTAAACGCCATGCCCTGATTTTATTCAACAATCAATTACAAACCAAATACGTCAAAACAGACAACCATTACTAGCTACTAACCTTGTTTAAACGCGGGTCCCTGACATAGTCCACTCCTCGTACCATTGATGGACATACGTTATCGCCAGTCAATTCGTGGTAGCTTCTCTGTCCTAAACGATCTCGCCTTGGGTCCATCTTGAAAATAATTCGTTGAGATGGATCTAGTGCGCTTGGTCCAGAAGTAGAATAAACTCCGTGGGCTCTGAGGAGGAAGCAAATAAATTAAATGAAAACTCAATTTTTATTTGGAACTTAAAATTTCAATATACTCGTAGACTGCGATGAGATAATACTTAAGAGGAAACGGAAAAATCGATGCCTAAAATCGACGAGAAACTCTGAACTCGAACTGCAACCCGACTGCAGTTGTACAGCGTGGTTTTAATGAACTTAGGTTTAAAAGGAAATCCAGTATGCAACTGACTAGCACCAGTCAGTCCGTTTCGATCCATTCGAAGATCTGTCTATTCCAACCTCACGATGATCACATGGACATTTGAAGTGACAAGTGAGATCAGACATCTTCGTACCAATCGTACATGTGAACTAGCCGTGCCCATGACCGACCCTGGCCTTCAATCAGTCACCGTCGAAATGGCAAAGCATTTTAACAAGCGATATTTGTGGTGTGACGCCGCTGGAGTTTAAGATAAAAAATATTCTCATTCATCACATCTCTATAGCATTCTTTAAGTGGAGAAATGTAAGCTTGATCATTTGACAATTGACGAAGTTAACAAAAGTAGCCTTGAAAATTACGAAGTTAAAAGCGATGTCACGTCATACCTCACGATCTGGAAGTGACAATGACAATGAAAACTGCAGGTTAAAGATTAGAAAACAAAAACCATGAGTGTCATCCCTGCTCTATTATTAGCATAAAGAAGATCCAGATACTGCTGGAGCTTCTTAATCTAGGCATTGACCTTTAGGTTGACGCTCTTCACAACAAGCATGACTTTTTCACATGCCAAACAGAATCTGAACTCTAGATAGTGACAGTGCACTAACCTAGGACATGTTAATCGTAAGGTTTTAAGTTCCCTACTTTTCAAAAATAATACTTAAAAATGTTTGGAAAATTTCAAAACTCCGAACGGGTTCTGCCATTTTTGTGCAGCCATCTTTTTTGTATCGGCCACTGTCCACACATTATGATTTCTGATTATTCGATTTTTGTGCGCTTTCATAAAAGTAGAAAGTAAATTAGTTATAAATGGTTGTATCAATTACGCAGAAACAGGAAAAGTACTAAAGTCAATTAGATGTTTCTGGTTTGCTTCGGGTTCAGCCTGGACTTTAGTTTCTTCTGAAACAGTACTCATGATCAGGCGAATTAAAGTTTCGAAAATTGATGAAGGACAATAGCGTTCCGGCGGAGCGAAAATTAGCAGTCACACCTTCCCTTTTTACGCTTCACTTCTAACTGTTTTATCAAAATTGGAACAGCTCTGGCTTGAGAGTTTCGGGACGAGGTTCGCACTCGATGAGATTGGTACAAGGCAAGGTTGGACTTTAATTGCTGATTACGATTACAAACTACTTTTAACCCACTTCAATGAGAAAGTCCAATTCCGAAGACCTCCCTTTTTATACCCACTTCAGTGCAAATAAGGGTATTGATTTTGCAGAATCATTCTAACGAGCTACAGGCTGCAGCTGCGTGGGTGATGAAGATGGCCTGACGTGTTTAGGTTAAAGATTAACGGATATGTAACTTACATCAAACCATTAGCACTTAATGGTTTTCCGCGTTATTTTCCTGCCTAATCCTTCTCGATGCTCCACAGTCTTTTGAGTCAGAAAACCGTGGAACTCGACATGAAAAAAATTGCTGCAATAACTTATTATTGTTGTATTTGACTATTTTTAAGATGGCCTGACGTGTTTAGGTTAAAGATTAACGGATATGTAACTTACATCAAACCATTAGCACTTAATGGTTTTCCGCGTTATTTTCCTGCCTAATCCTTCTCGATGCTCCACAGACTTTTGAGTCAAAAAACCGTGGAACTCGACATGAAAAAAATTGCTGCAATAACGTATTATTGTTGTATTTGACTATTTTACAGCTCTTTCGCAAAAAAACCCATAGTAATTATAAGAGGTCTAATGGCTTTCAGTATCACTACAAAGTTCAAAGGTCATTGCGTCGTAAAGTACACAGAGATAAAAATTTGTTGGAATTTAGTTTATAAATCGATTTTCAAGTATAAATTTTCAAGTTATTAGCGTAAACCTCACCTTGCCAAGTGTTGACACGCCTGTCTCCATGTCCAAAGACCTCTCATTGTACACTCCAATTAAGAATAACAACAATAATATTTAGCAGCGATTTAACTCTCCATGAATAAATTAACTTAACTTCTGCTCAGCTGTTTCGCTCGAGTGTAACTCATTTGAGCAGAGCAAAATTCTTCCAAAGCATGGAGATAAAAATAGATAAAAACGAATTCTAGAATCATTCGGTTTCTTTCGCTGATTTCGCTCCTCCGACCTCCCGCACCGCTTTTTTGGCTGCTCAAATTCCGGGACTTCATTTTGAATAAACGCGCCAACAAAATTAGAAGCTACTTTTAGCAAACTTACATGAAATCCGCTTCCATTTTGTTAATTTTCTTAACCGACACCGAAGAGACACAATTTTCGATACCATCTTGTCTAACACCTTGGACAAAATAATTAACACCTTCAGGACAATTGATAACCTTCAATGTCTCCAACTGACCTTGAGATTTGCCAAAGAAATAAGCAATGGCGACAATACTGCTGAAGATCGCCACTGTGACGAACTGGCACAGTGCTGCGAAGGAACCATTATTAATTAGCGCCGGTGGAACTCGGGACATCAAAAACTGTTTACTTTTCTGCTGAACAGCTGATAACATTTTAACACTTGCTCCAGACAGTGCCCCCGGCGGTCCAACAAACTTTCATTTTCCATGTGATAAGAGACGCCTTTTGGAAGCTGAATTAATCAAGACGATAATTATTTCTGTAAGTACTTTGAATTTAATTTGTCATGGAGGATCTGATTTGCACAAACTCAAACACCACCCACACGGGTCGTGGGCTACGACTAAAACGGCTTGAGTAGAAACGCCGAAAGGCAAGGACAACTCAATTGTTATGGACTATGGACCAGGTTTTATTTGTATTTTAAATCCTTGCGAAATCACAACATAAAAAATCTTTAGCTTGATGCTAATCTGTACCTTTCCTTGTGTTTAGCAAGTATTTTTGCCAATGTCCTACACAATGTAAATAGACGAGGAAATTAAATGTGACGGTAAGCCCTATAGATAATTGCTTTACCTTATTGTTAGGTCAACTGAACTTTGCGAATATGTAACTTGGGAATATGTGACTCGTAATATTCACTTACGTCAGAGCAACATCAATTGATACCGCAACTGAATTTCCCATTAAGCGACCATAGATTGATGATCGATCGATCTTGCCAAAAAATTACACCCCTGTTTTCACAAATCAGTGACAAAAGGGCACTGAAGGGTCTCCGGCTCTTGCGTTTGCTTGGTAGTTTACATGGTTCATAGGATTTTCAATCCTCGCCTCATGTTTTATTGTCGAGCCCCCTTTCTACAAAATTATATACTTGCAACTGTTTTCACGAGTCACTGGTAATACTGTAAACTTGTCGTTGGATTTACTTACTGAGTTCTAAATTTATTATAAATATATTCACAGTTTTTTGTGACCGGAAGCAATTTAAAGCAAAAATCCCCTTTGCAAAGACTTGTCGTTGTCAGTGAAAGTCACTTGGATATGAATTCCAAAAGCAGTGACTCGAAGATATTTATTCTTTTGGATTGAATGAAGAAATTAGATAGCGTAACGAAATGAAATCAAGTGCAATCAAAGGGGCCTTTATTAACTAGGGTTGGCGTAGCGCAAAAGAGAAAGTGATCATTGTGAGGACTGACAGATCGAAGCGTATGTGTCACTGTGTAATCACCTTATCTCGAAAAATGTAAATGAAAGCTCTTTTTATGGTCCTAATTTAAGTTTAAAGTATACAGACATTACAAATAGAGTATAAAAATTTGTTGCCGTATATTTTAGGGTCAATTGGAGGAAAAGGAATACTGGAATCCATCTGGAGTTCGATTTAAATTAAGTTTTCCGGGAGGGGAATACTGCGGAGGTTGAGTGGGTGCCGTAAACTGTGGGACTTGACTTTGGAATTGTCCTGGATAATTATTTCGAAGGGTCTGGTCACCGAATCTATTGTTATTTGTCAAGTCATTGGTTCGGTACTGTTGAAAATTAGCGTCGAATTGTTGTTGTGGGCCTTGTGAGCTATATGCAAATTGTCCTGGATTTGGTGAAATGGAATTGTATTGTGGTGGCGGATTATATTGCTGAGGTTGATACTGCGCTGGTGAAGCTGGCAATGGGGCTTGTGGTGCTGGAGCTTTGGGTAAATGATCTCCACTAACCAAGAATCCCATTTTTCCTAATAGTCAAAAACCAAAAATACGTTTTGAATACCTTGGATCCACATTTCGAATTTTGTTGCCTCACTAACCGGACACTTTTTTTTTTTTAAATGCGAATGCTAATTTAGTGGCGTTAAATTAGCATATCGCCAACAAATTAGTCACTAAATGAGTTTCATACCTGCAGTGTACTGTACAGTGATTTTGTTGCCAGTATCGTCAATGTAACTGTACGATCCTTTACGGGTTCCATCCGCATCCGTTTCTTCCTTAAACTCTGTGCCGTCATCTTGCAAGTACGCAGCTCCATGAGTTCCACCTTGGAGATATCTTGCTTCTTGCAAAATTTTTGCATTCTTGGAATCTCTGACTCTGTAATCTTGCGCTTGAGCAGCGAGCAGGAAACCCAGAAGAAACTGGAATATTTTTTTAGAAATTAGAAATTAGGCAACTTAAAATCTAAAATCTTGACACATTTATGTACCAGTATTGCTTTCATTGTGCTGGAGACCGGACAGGATGACTGTTACGTTAATTTTTGAAAGTATGCCATCCTTTTATACTGGCTGCTTGAAGACTTGATCTTCAATTATTTACCTTAATAGTTGTTACACTTAGGTTCAGGAAGAAGCTTCCTGATGATCATCGATAAAAAATTAATGATAACCTATTGCATTTATCGAGGAAGCTTAATTCAACAATTGAAGGCGGATTGACCTCGCCGCTAGGGTTGATTTATGGATTTCCGATTTCTTCCTGACCGATTGACCTTCACTTCCAAATCAGAAACTAAGTATCATTTTTATCAACGTCACCACACCTCATGATCATGCTTATTCAGTCATCCACCTCGTGTGAGAACAATAAAATCGTCAGAGATCTGTCATCTAATCACCCACAGGCGGAAGTTGCTTAGAAGATGGAACTTGCTATACAGGTGACCTTCACCAGAAAACTTTTGATGCTTTTTTGAAAATTTTTAAATTGAAATATTCTATCATAAAAAATTATTATTCATTATTAATATAAAAAATTGTATAATTCAATTTAGACCAATAATTTATTTAAATTGACCAAATTCTAAAATTAGCCTAGTATATTTTACACTTGGATTGCATTCATCTTACAAAATTGGAAAAATTTCTTAAAATTAACCCCAACCCCGCCTCCGGATACCTATCACCGCAAAATCACTACAAAATGCCGCAAAATCACCACAGAATACCGCACAATCACTGCTAAATCCCAAGATCCAGTTACAACCATGTTCCATGTTATGTGGGTGACAACAAATAAATCATGGAAATATTTGTTTAATTGTTCTTGAATAGATTATTTTTGCCCTTTCTTTCCATTGTCCTTTGAAGTTAGATGTCTCCGTTCGAAATCAGCGTAATCGTAGTCGTATTGCGTCTGCGTGGCCGTCGTATTTCGTGTTTGTTGATTCAGATTTGGTATGTTAAGCTCCGTTGCGGAATCTTGAATAAGTCTTTCGGCAGCAGCCAATACTTGTTCAATAGTCTCCTTGGTTAGTGGTGTTAGTTTGTGGGCACCGCCCGCAGAATACGTACCAGCCATTTTATTCTGTCTCTGGTGTTTGTACTTTTGATAAAGTAACGTGAGCAGAAATGTTCCGAATGAAAGTACTCCAAGGACCGAAAATGGATCAATGAGGTCAAAATGGCTTCCACCACCTTTAGCCCACATTTGCTTCTCGTTGTCTCCTCCGAGATGGGTTCCGAGTTTGGATTCAGCTCGGAATCGGCCTGAATTCACGAAATCCACCTCGGGAAAGGCGTGACAGAGGGCAAGTAAACTATAAACCGCAATCGAAACTGCAAGAGCTTGGGTGATTTTACTTTTCTGGAAGAATTTCATTTTCCGTTTTGCTGGAAATTGAAAATAATTTGACTTAAACCAGCGCTGAATACACAGGACTAGACTAAACGCAACCACTCCAGATTTCTAATATTTTTCAAGTGACTCCGGACCAGTGCTCTGAGATTTAAGGAATGTGACATAATCAGGAATGGAGTGGGATTTTGTACTCGTTCCAAAACGTATTTTTACAGTTCCTTAAGAAATTTAAGGTTCGCGAATTAAAGCTTCCACCCGTTACCCGTTAACTTTAGTGCGAAACACAGGTTTAACTATAGCAAACCTTCCACGGAGATTGAATTTTTAGGAACTTTTTAAGGAAGTTGTGACCGATTATATGAAACCCGTTGTAGATAAATTGTAATACTGAGAAATAGTTCTGTTTCCGAAAGCATTATTTTTAGCTAATTGTTAGCATAAAGTTTTTTCCCATGTGAAAATGCTGTAGGGCAGGTTTTAAAAAGTTTTCAATTGTTGTTTATAAAGGAACCGAAATGTTGAATGAATTGCTGCTGGGAGTTAAGTGGATCTCTGTCGTTGAATGCTGCTACTAGTGAAAAACGATAGCTTTTACCTTTATATGGTCCACTGATCACATACGATGCAATGATGATTCCTGGAGATAAGCAAAGGAACTCATCCTTTTATTCTCATCCCATTCACAGATTCAAACTGTACAAAAATCAATGGAAATCTCAATCTCCAAAAATAAAAGATCCTTTCGATTCCATCTCTTCAACTTTTATTTGTTCTTGGACCCTTGACAGGAGGCCCTTCGAAACGCCGTGCCTTCGGCATATAACAAGCAAATCAGTCAGTCAACGGTAGCCAACTTTCATCATGGCCTACAAACTTCCCAAGGAAGTCTTCCTAATAACCTTAACGTTTTTAATTGAATGTCTGAATTGAATTTGCTGAATCTGAAATCCAAAATTTCCTTGAAAACGTTAAAATCCCAAATTTTACCTGTTAATACTTGACTCGCTAACTGGAGAAATTTCAAGACGAAATTCTTCAGCTTTAAACTGTATTATATTTAAACGTAGATTTAATTCGGATTTTCGGGTCGACTACTGTCGAGCTGATTTATAATTTGTGGATTATTGGAATAAAGCTGAATGACTGAGAATTGAAAGGTAGGCAACCTGGAAAACGAGTGGGAAGGCATATTTACGTTGTGCTGTCCGACAAAAGAAGGAATTCTGGACGTGACATGACTGACTGACTGACTAATAAACCTGGGATGAAGTTCCCTTGGGTCCCTTTTAAAGATACGGCATTTGAACTCTGTCGTTGTATGATCTATTGTTCAGTAGGTTTTAGGTGCCCTGCCTTCACCCTTGTCCCATTAGACAGTCCATTATGCATAATTCAGGGCTCAAGAGCCCTTTTGTAGAAAAAAGGCTCCAGGTACAGAATCAAGAAGCAAAACCTGGCTCTTTGTTGTATCCGTCCTCCATTTTTGTTGTCCAGGGTGTACTAGGATTGACGATTGAAGGGAGTCAGTGAGTCAGACTAAAAGGCAGGGCTTATTTAGACCTAATCTCAGCGCGGATCACCGATTCACAACAATTGAAGATCATCTTCTGGCCATTGTGCGCCTTTGCCAAGCCTTCGCCTCACAGCATCTCCCTTCACTCTCTTGACCCCGCAGCTTGTTTTTCAGCCTTTCAACATCTGACGCTTCCCAGAAGGAGCCCGTCAAATCCTTCAGCCACACTATAATGCACTACACTTCCGCAGACATGATGAACTCAATTTTAATTTTACAGCGTACTACCTCTACAATAAAAGTGAACTATAGGTATTATAAACCTTGTCTTAATGCCCGTATTGCTAAAAAACGTTTAGTAGAATCCATTTTTAAAATTTTAGATTCTCTCAACGCTACGAATGGACTAAATATTTCAAGATTTCACTACTAAGGACCCACATTAATTGGCAGCAGTTTGGCAGTAAGCGCAACCTTAAGCGATAGTGTTTGTATAAGCGGCAGCGCAACACCGCTAATTCCTGGAAATTCCTGAGTAGAATTGAAAATGGACTTTTGGTAGTCCGTGGCCGCCATACCGCACCATAAAGTTTTAGTTTTTGGCAAAAACTGAAGAAATTAACCAAAAGTAAGACTAAAAAATGTCCATTTTAAACCGGTTTCTGCGCTAAACGTTCTGTGGTTTAAAGTTCACCGAAAAGTATAATGTCATTGTTAGAAATTATTGGAAAGGGCGAGTGTGAATGAAATACAAGGTTATAGTGAATTGGCGGTCATTTGATTGTGTTAATTAAACGAGGCGATTAAAATCCCATGATGAAGTAATCACAAATAATAGAGGAAGGCTGGATAACAATGCGAAAGCTCAGTCTGGGACAACGAATGGTAAATGGCCGTCATTTGATTGTGTTAATTAAACGAGGCGATTAAAATCCCATGATGAAGTAATCACAAATAATAGAGGAAGGCTGGATAACAATGCGAAAGCTCAGTCTGGGACAACGAATGGTAAAAGTAAAGGCTTTTACTCCCTTACCTTTTGTTGTTTAAATTATTGTTCAGCCAGGTTGAACACAACTAATAATTATGAATGTAATTTGTAGGGATATCCTGACCAGCCCCAGTCACGCGCTTTTCCCCACAACAATAGAAAGTGTGGGGAGAGTAAGTGAAAATTACTCTTGTTGACAATTTTTTAATTTATGCAAACCATCGTCACCTTTCTCCTTTTCAGATCCCAACACCAAAGCTTTATAGCTCACCGATTTATTCATTTAATTTCAATAATTCACTCATTCCAAATTACTCCAAATCACTTTTTAATGATAACTTTCCAACTCAAGCACTGATAAAAAAAATCAATTTTTTTAATAATATAAATTTTTTTAAATTTTCAGGGATTCAGTGGATTCAGAACAGTTTGCATGGATTCACATAACCATAGCACGGACTTTCTCCTCTTAATTCGAATTCTTAACACAATTTTCATATCATTTACTTATTGCATTTGTTTATTTTATTGTTCTTATTAGACTAATTAAGATTTACGACTTATCTTTAGTAAAATTTGGCACACCTCAATTTACGCATCAGCAACTGAGGCGTAGGAGGTTAAAGGTCAAAGAATTGTTTTTATAGAAAAGTGTTTCTCATTCAGCAATTTGGGATTGACTGGCGTCGTACACAAAAATTTTTTTTTTAGATTCGTATTTTTTTTTAGATTCGTATTTTTTTTAAGTTTTAGCTAATTTGTAAGAATCTCCTCGGTGTTGATATTTTAAATTTTGAATATTTTTTTTATATGTAAATGAATTTAAAAAATAATTAATGAGGATATTCGAATTGAAATGTGGAAACTCTCACTTTTATAGCAGAGCACGCCACTCCAAATACAAAATATAATTTTTGTGCAAACGAATTTTGTAACAATGTATCTATTGTTAGTTTATCCCGTTCAAACGGCGTACTCTTCTCTTCACCACAATCATTCACACCGATTACAATTAATTTAAGTTTTTTATATTCTGGCAGAGTGTACTTCAGATGTATGCCTTTTCCAAATTGAATCCTTTCTCGACGCTCCTATTTTCTAGTGAAGCCAAAAACTTTTTTTTAAAGGATGAAGTGTTAAAAAAGAAACTGTCAACTGGGAAATCCTAAATATACAGAAGTAATACAGGATTGAATAAGTCGCTTGAATTCATTTTATAATTTAGAGTTTCAATTGAAAAGGGACAAACATACTGCCGGTAGAACAACCAACACTGCAGCCACAAAAGCAAAATGCAAAAAAAAATATGCTGGGAAGACGACTCGAACCGACATCCACAGTCACTCGACAGGCACTTTTTGTCCGAATTCATTCATATGGGGTGAGAAATGTTTGGACTCTATTTTCAAATGGGTTCTATAATAATAGCCACTTCAAGGACCCCCAAGCGACCTCAAGTGTCACCAATGTCCCAAATGAGACTGTTTATATTGTGGGTTATTTCAATTGGAGACCAGCATCAAACGCTACTACGTTTACAAACGTTTCAATATCGCGAATCCATATTCCTTACTTTTTTTGTTCATAATTTTGATATTTTGATATTTTTAATTACTGATTCAACCCTCCAACTGACATTGCTGACCTCGATAAATTCAAAACTTCTTCATAGTAACTTCTTCAGTCCTAATTTGTACGAAATTTTACTTCTAGTGAATTTCATTGTTCAAGGAATTAACTCAACAATTTTAATAATTTCAGGCAAAGGTCAATAAAAATGACTTCCCTAATTAAAAATTCAACCCACTGCCACTTCACAAAAGCAACGTTAATTACTGCGGAATTCTACTAGGTACATCCCATATCGTTCTTAATTTCATGATTTAGTAATTAAGGCGTCGAGAAACGTCATTAGAGCCGGAATGAAAAATTATTTATTCGTATCGTGAAATAATTTTCTTTTGTACAATAATGTTTTTAATTTTTTGAATATTTAGGATCAACCTGTTTTGATAAAAAATCTTTCACCTTTAGGGCCATTTTCTTTTACGTCTTTTTGTCGAATACGAAAAAAAAACGATATTGAATTACAATTGTCATTATTTCTGATGGGCACAGATTCGGATCTTGAGAAAATGTTGCTAAGCTAAAACCTCTGAGATGACCCGACAATTATGGCATAATGAAACCGGAAGTTTCAAATGTAGGCACCCACTCCTATTTTACAGGTGATTGAAATCAGCATCCTTGCTTAGATTTACACACTAAAACATTTTTTGTATCATCTTGAAATTCTTTGGTCCCAGTTGAAATCTGACCTTCCACCTGAGAGTGTCAGTTCTTTTCTTACGACTTTCTCACGGAATTTTTCTTAAGTGATTGGAGGCAAATTTTATAGAATAATCAAACTAAGATGAAGGTAGAATTTTTTAAAAGACAGCTAAAGATGAATAGAAATCGTCATCTGAGATTTTCTTCAACTCAAAAGACTTTAGACGGGAAGGAAGACTCTATTCATATAAAATGCACGTAGGGAGTCGAGTCGTTGTCGGGGGAAATCCTTCACTGAAGGCAATCTTCAGCAGCTCTAGTTACATCTTTACAAAACGACACTCAAAAAGACCAATGAGATTTCAAAGATTGTGACCTCACCTCCCCCAACGCTTTGCAATAGCATTCGGGAATAATATTCAAGAAATTAGATCAAATTTGTCAAAAGTTCTTATTACCTTTAACCCTCTATTGAAAAACCCCTTTGACATTAATTTAGCCTAATGAGAAAGACCCAATTCTCAAAGGGGTCTCTGAAGCTCAGAAATTTTTGAAAAACTTGAGACTTACCGAAAAAAGCACGAAGAGGCCTTAGCGGTCAACTGAGACAGACGAGCCGAGACAGAAAGTTTTGTTATTTTCTATTATACCACAGAATTTGGATGGACAGTTGATCGGAGGTAGATTTTAATCTACAAAGGAGAATCTTAGGCAGAAAGTTGAAGAAAGAACAGGAACAAATTTGGGAAGATTTCTTAAAATTTGGAAAGACGGCTCAAATTCAAATACTTACTTGCCTTTGAAGGTGATGTTTTTGTTGAAGTGGGCAGAGAAGGGATTAATTCCAATTGAACCCAATTGGAACAATTGAAAAGGGCACATTTTTAGGACTCCCATTTCACACATCATTTGTCTCCCTTTTTTCGCCAAAAACCAACAAGAAGTCCTTAGAAAGGGAGACGAATTGTCATTGTTCAGGAACGTCACAGCGTCTTTACCTTCGGTTTTGTAAGCCAAAGTCCCCTGAGAAGTCTATTAAGGACCCTATTATCACCTTTTGCCTTCCTTTATGACAAGTAGACTTTATTTACTGACGAAAGGGAAAGCAGAGTTACTAACTGTACTGAAACTTCTAAGAAATAACAATAAACATAATAGACTTCTCAAAAATATGCGGATTATGAGGTTGGAGGGCACATCAAAAAGAGGCTTTGCAGGATTTCCTTCTGGAATATAACCAGGAACGAACAAAAATCAAAAATCGTTTCGTATCGCGCAATTGTTACGGCAGTTTTATGATCCATAGCTCACAAGTAACTAAAATTACGCTTAACCGAAATTTTACCTTAGAACAGTAAATGCAATAGAAAATTTAGAAGTCACTTGACATTGTTATGGAATTTCCGAATTTTTTTTAAACCAATACAACACAGTATTCGCATCAATTCATAACGGTTAAAGTTGTCTTTGCGACATCAAGGACACTCAGAATTATGGATTTGTTAGCAAGAATTTGAGAAATTTAAAATGACGCTTTGTTCATCCTCGTAGTTCATGAGCGGTCAACGTCAAAGTTAGAAAGAGGAATGCTACGTCCCGGGTCAAATTCAGATTCTTTTGTGTTCTAGAATTCCAAATGAAAGGGAAGCGGCTCAAATTTCTCGAATTTCATTTTTATTCTCCCAAAAACTGCCAAATGGCAAAATTAATCCCCATTTCTTCTGATTCAGGCTATCGAAACAAGGTACAATGGCGGATAAGAATGTTGACATTGACGAATACACACACATTTACAGAAAATTGTCAAAACTGTACAGAAATTGTGCGCATGAACCTGCGCAAATTGGCGAAGCCTTCAAAGAAAATATTCTACGGCGAAGACGTTCGTACGAATACATTTGGCTCCAGTTTTTATTAAAATTAGAGATTAATTTCGTGCAAGTAATGCAGCATTTTGTCGTAAAATTTGTCAAAAGGCACCCATTGGATAGAACAAAGGATTTGTTCCTATTGTGAATGGAGGCCAATTTGTCGAGAGTTGCAGCGTAACTTGAACAGGGCAAGGGATCCTGTCGTTTGAGTTTGTGGAAAAAAGGCAATCAAACAATACGAGGATTACTGCGTCCCGGGGACTTGATGAAGTCGCCTTTAACTTCAATGGAGGAAAGGGACTTCGGGATTTGATTTCATTCGAAGTCTTTTTATTCCTTCGACTCTCCACCAATGGGAAGAGGAGGCCCTTGCATCTGCTTCGTTCCTGAAGGGACCACATACATTCATTCACGACTCCCGAATCCTTAAGCCCAGCCCCAACTCAACTGGGTGAAGCAATAAGGGCGCTTTAGAAATAACCATGGATATAACTAAATGCTGATACCTATGGAACCAAACGCAAACCGCGGAAAATGGGGTCCAATAACTAAAAAGCTACATGCTCAGAATTTGCGGTGATTTTCATGTAATTTTCATCAGGAATCCTAATTTTCAACAATTGCAACCCATTTTTATTATTCGGTAAAACCATTTTAAAATTTTGACCAATAAAATTATTCGAATTCAAATCCGTTTTATATTCAGTCATTTACTGACTGTACGACGAATTATTCGAGATGCTGCGATTGTTGAATGAAACAATGGGTGAATGCAGGTGTTTTTTCTTCAATATTTAGTTTTTTAGGTCATCCAGTCGCTGAAAACTCATCAGAGTCATTGAGGTCATCAATCAGCGGAGGAGAGATTTCCAGCATTTACAGCTTCATTACATTGTTGTAGGCCTTGTTGAACGTTTTAATGTAATTTTTATACTCAACGGAAAGTAACTACGGCAGACGGACGAGGATAGGGGCTCTATGAGTATGAAAATTCGTTTAAGGGCCTGGGACCCTTTGAAATGGAACCAAATCAAACAAGGGCCTTGCCACTTTTAGGATATGAGCGACCACATTGGAGTCCCTTTTGTTTGTTATTGTCAAAAATCAAGGAGAGGATTAAAAATCCAGTCAGTCCTTTGGATCAGCTAAATGAGTCAAGCCAAGCCTCTCAGCGACTTCGTAAAATTCGAAATTTAAATTGAAACTGCTGTATTTTAGAATTTCTAAGATACTGCAATTTAAACTTTTAAACTTTTAAATTTAGAAGTGTAAATAAGTTGGAATTATACCTCTAATTACTCAATTAGTGAGTAATTTTGGTAGTACTACTTGCCAAACCGTATCATCAAATCACAGGACCATCATGGACCTCCGTCTGGGGAAACCCTCGCAGTGCTCAAGTAATTACAAAATGTTTTATTATAATACGCTATTTACATTAATATGCATATTAACCAATTTTCACTTTTCAACAAGACAATGCCTAATTATAAAGCCATTCATGTAATCGATTATTATTAACCCGTTGGTTTAAATCAGAACTACAGCTTCAAATGCTCGTATAATTGATTACAATAATTCAATGTTTCCTTTGCGCAAATGTTCTCTTTCTTCATTTTAGTATATTACTTTCTCTCATCCCGGTGGTCTAGCATCTCTGGATTAAATACATATGTACTTCAAAATAATAGTAACTAATAAGGGTGTTTTTCCCCTGTGATTGTCTTTTTATCGCCTTCTTCTTAATAAAATTCTTAATAAAATTGTTGAAAATTGCTGTTCCAGCTTGTTCGGAGCATTTCTTCAGTTTTAAGTCACATTCTAGCAAACATATAAGGTATAAAATTAAGCTAAATGGAAGTATTATGTAAATAAGGAGGTCAATTTTTTACTTTCTGGGAATCTAAGTGGGAAAAGAGAAAATCTAAAGCGAAAAAAAAATATTCCCAACTTATAATTACTAATTTTAGTAACAGCTAAAACAGAAAAGGGTAAAGTAAAATGACTGTTTCTTCTCGACTTGCTTAAGTCAAACTCCTTAAAATAACCCAAAAACTGTAGTTTCACTCACCTATTTGTTTTTTTCGAACACTAAGCCATTCGGCTTTGGAATATTTGATGAATCTTTGCAATAGTGTTTTTTACCAGCCGAATCATTTTAAACGGAGGAATTCACCAACTTTCACTCTAGGTGTTACGATAATTTAAAATATTAAACTTACGGGGTATCAATATTTTCTTGTTTCTTTGCTTCAGACCTTACATCCAGTAGTGATATCGAGGCCTACATGTTCAAGTTCGGATATTCCTTCCTTTTCAGTCAAATGATTAACTGGTGTGGTGAAAGTTGATGAGGGCAATTTGGTATCAACTTCCTAGCTCAAGTTATTTATTTTTTGATCTTGCGAATCGAATTTAGTTTTGGTAGATCCATAGCTTTCAAATGAATTTGTGAAATTCAGCTCAATAACGTAACTCAATTTCAAAATAATATATATATATAAATATTTTAATATATATTTTTATAAATAATATAATTACGTTTGAATTAGTATTCGAGTGAGGGAGAAATTGCAAGAGTAGGTTTCGAGGATGTTAAAAAAGTTCAAAGTTCATGTTTGAGATTCATGTGGCTTTTTACCAAATTCCCACGCATAGACCCATTTTCCATAGTCATCCCGCACTGCAAATCATCTCCATATCGTTCCATGTATCCCTACCAATTTAAATTTATCACGGGAAACTCATCAGGGATCTTCATGCGCTGAAATGCGTGGGGAAATTGATGAGAATTTTTATTTTATTTTTCAAGCTAATAATGTTCAATTTTAATTGATCTGGGCGAAAAGCTGGTCTCCTGAAATGTCGGATTCGTTTTACCTATCGTTTAGAATCTGTCACTGACTCATATTTCATGTGAGACTGATGAAGGGAAAGAGAGAAAATAGGGGCCATATGGCATTATGGTTCGTGGATCACTGATCCACTTGATCAGGTCAGAGATGCAGTTCACTTTCCCTTTCTAATTTTATTAGCCCTACTGAGGGGGGTGATTTCTCATTTAAAAAGTGGGCACAACTGACATCGAAATACCGGAACAGTATCTCTCATCATCCTCTTTTGAGCATGTCAATTCTCAGTGATCACTTCCGTATTTCAGAGTGTCTGATTTTGAAACCAGGAGAAAAGAGATGAGACTTTTACACTTCCGCTTTCTGTAATCATCAGGTAGAAAATATTAGGGATCATTTACGCCGATTTTTGCGTGATTCCATTCTCACTTCCGGTCTCATCACATCTTCTCAATGTCCCGCACACATGCTTTGTTTTCCTTCCCGATTTAAGCACTTTGATCTCCAAAAAGTGACGATGCTCTTAACGTTACCAGTGAATGATGATTCTCTTCCTTTTCTCTTTGTTTACTGGAAATGGAGACTCTCTTTAGCACGTGCCCCAATACCGGAAGTATCATGAATCCCCGGATTTCCACCCCTCATCACAGCTTCCATACAAGCATTATTTGAAATTTCTTTCAATTTGGCATAATCTTCAAATTACAATACTACTTTAACGTTTTTTTTTTAAAATCATGAACCATCATTTTCAAAAAAAATCATTATTGTCTTCCTTTTCAGGCAGAATTTTGTATGATATCCCGTGCAAGGTATGTCAAGATCATTCTTCTGGAAAGCATTACGGGATTTTTGCTTGTGACGGATGTGCAGGATTTTTTAAGGTAAAAATATTCCTAGAGTGTGGAAGACTGAGATCTAAACATGCTTAGAACACCATATTCATATATACAATAATTAATGTTTATTTAAAAATATTCTTAATATTATAATATTAAAAAAATAAAAATTAATATTAAATTAAATAAGTAAAATTATTTTTTAAAATGCCTTTTTTTCAGCGGTCAATAAGAAAGAAGCGGTCATACCCTTGTCGCTCGAAAACTGAAGGCCGATGTACCGTAGATAAATCGCATCGAAATCAGTGCAGAGGGTGCAGATTACAAAAGTGCATTGACGCTGGAATGAATAAAGATGGTAACTGAATCTTACTAGTTTTCATTTTGCTGAAAATTAACCTTAAAGTGAATTAAAACGTTAGAAAAATTCATCAAAGCAACAGTTATTTCAAATAATTTTCAATAATTTTAATTTTAATAAGAATTGTTAATAATTTTAATAATATTTAAAAAAAAATTTAATTAGCGGTTCAACATGAGCGAGGACCGAGGAATCGTCAAATGTCCATGTGTCCTCAAAAATTTAAGGACAGGATTCCCAATGGTTTTTTGCCTTTTTCACCGGCGTCATCATCTCCACCCGAACCCACCAGTAGTACTAGCCCCACTTTCTGTCGCCAAAATCGCGAAGAAGGAGTAGGAGACGATCAAAGTTCCAATTCTTCATCTGGTGGATCTCCCCCACCAATGACATCCACCCCAAGGATCAAATCTTCACCACTGTTGACCTCTTCCATTACATCACTCACAGTTTCTAATCGTTCTTTAGCTCATGCGCATCCCTTCATTCCGTCCAGCATTCCAACATCAATGGCCGGCGGAATGCCTCATTCGTCCATACTGCCATTTTTTCCACATTCGGCTGTTTCCTCCACGACGCCTATTCATCATAACGGCTTTCTTCCACCCCTTGACCTCATGATGACCAATCGACTTGCACATCCACATTCAGGGCAAGAAGGAGGTATCTCACCACTGGAGCGAATATTTATGCGTCCAACTTTTAGTTATCCTTTTTTCTGTATTCCTCCCTTTACCAAGGTAAATATTAGTTCCAATAATTAATTTAATAATTAAAATGATCATTTTATTTCCAATTTAAAACACTTCCAAAACACTTTTTAAAAAATGTTTCAGTTTGGCTGGCAAGAATTACTGGAACAGCAGATGCAAAATTCGAGACGCGGTGGTCTATTTGGGAATCCGGTAGGACAGAATGGCAATCACAGTCCCCCACATAATCATTCTCCAACTTTACACCAGAATCCCATGAACTTTAACCTTTCCTTCCCACTGCTGAACTCGGCCGAATCCCACTACCATACAGCAGCGAGGCTTATTTGTATGAATGTAAAGTGGGCAAAGGGGGTCCAGGCCTTTGAAGCGCTGCCATTAAAAGATAAACTTATTCTTATTGAAGCAAGTTGGCGTGAACTTTTTATTCTTGGAGCTGCACAATTTTGCCTTCCGCTTGAATTTGGGCCGAAACTTTTGTCGGAATATGACAGCGAGTCAGACTCGGCTGGTACGTTGACTATGTCCTCTGGGCTATTAATTTTCTGGGATCAGATTTTTTTTTATAAATTGATTTCTTTTATCCTAGGAATTTATTCTGATGAAAAACATCGAGGCAGGCGTGAAATAATGGCAAATGAATTGAAATCCTGTCAAGAACTATTGGAACAATTTCGAAGCATGAATGTAGATCTTACGGAGTTCCATTGCCTCAGAGCTCTTGTCCTATTCAAAAATTCAACGGATACGACTAAAAATCTATCTGACTCTGTAAAAATCAATACACTACGAAATGAAGCCCAATTAACTTTGAGCAATTACATTAGCAAGATATATCCATCAGATACGCTTCGATTTGGGAATTTGTTACTTCTACTTGCATCGCTCAAATGCCTCAGTGAAAGAACCATCCAAGAAATACTTATTAACAAGGCCTTAGGCCCAGCACCAATTGAAAATGTCATTTGTGATATGTACCGAAGCACTACCTAACTCACTTAATTTCGCTTACAGTATTGAAATCACCTCTTAATTAATTAAGGTTAATTAATTATAGCTTATTGTACTATTTGTTTGTATAATACTGCTCTAGAAGCTATATTGATATTTTTACAATTAATTTCTCAAGAAATTAAAGACTTCCAAATTCATACTTGGCCTTGACAGGGGACCCTTAACCCTGCCAATTAATTCAGTGTAGCCAAGCGTATCATGGCTTGACTTGAGTGAAGAATCCTTTGTTCAAGACACCTTCAATATGGCTTATCGTTATGGATTTGTCAAACATGAACACCGTAAGAATGGAGGAGGTTTTACCTGTGGATCCATTAGCATGGTTACGTTCTGGAACGTTTGGAGACCACAAAGTCAATCCTCTTTGTGGCAAAAAGTAGTAGCAAAAGTGTCACTAGTGTCAGGGAGGCAATAATGACTTTTTGAAAGGGTTCATTTTCTATTGTTGGAATCATGTCAGGAAGGATAGGGAGTGTGAATTATAATGGCACCCATGTATGTGACAAACCTTAAAAGCGCCCAACCTCACCACATGAAAGTTAGACTTCAACGTCGTCACTGACTTTCAACTGACAACGGTATTAGGAGGTTCAGAAGTGTTTGAAAATATTTTTATTTCCCAATAATATTTTAACATATATTTAATCTAATTAATTTGATAATGATCAATATATTTCTGGCAAAAAAAATTACACACAATTAACTTTAGGTTGTCCTTTGCCATTTATAAAATCTCAGTAATGTCTCAGAATCAGGCTGATTTTTTTTTTCAAATTTTAGTTACGTTAGCATTAATCTTCCTTGCTAAACAGAAGAGTACACTCTTCTGTTTGGGAGTAATTGAAAGATATGTGACAAATTCCCAGAGAATTGGCTGGGATTCCAATAAACTCAAGTTTTCCACTTGAAAATTGTAAGTTTCGAGATGAAGAGCCCTTGAAGGGGTTATTTTTATGAGACTGTTGGTGTCGCCGATTCTCATTCCCAAACGAGGGTGACAATAACCTGTGATTCTAAAGTGAGAACGACTGAAGTGCTGACAAAAATTTGAAGAGAACAGAAATAATAGATTGTAATTCTCGTTCCCAAACTATAAACTCTTAAGTTATCAACAATAAATAGAATAGAAACGCGACGAAATAAAAAGAAATGAGATTCTGGAGAGCCAACTTTGTAAATACTTCGAATTAAACGAGTAAAAAATAACACATTGTGGTTATTAAATTTTTGTACCTAAATAAAAAATATTCAGTGAACAGTATCTGCCTTTTCTTATAATGAACTTTACTTTCTCTTGTTACATATGGAGTATGAAAGTGAGCGAGAAAATGCTATACTTTGTTCTTTCAAAGGGACAAAAAAGAATGAAAGCCACGAACACAAATTTATTAGTGTAAATGGTGGTCAACTGAATTAATTTGCCCTCAACCCTTGAATTGCTGTGCAGAAAACAAAACTTTTGCTTTAAAATTCCTGCTTTCTGTTCATCTTTGTCACAACTCACAGTCACAAACACTCGTTAATGTGAGTCGTTTTCTCCGCAGCTTGTAATGAATCATGAATCGAAATTGGCATCCTCTTTACAACTTACCTACCGGAATAAAGCCAGAAGTGCTTGTAAATTGTATCCCTTCGGAAGGGCCCTTGGCATATATTCAATTATTTGTATTTTACGCTCTCAAGTTCCCGAATTGACTCTGAAATGATTATGAAAATTCAAACCTTCATGGGAATCAAATTTAACAACAAGCCCATTTTATTCCAGGAATATTCCACAAATACACACAATAATAAATGACGATCACATATGCCATGGCTCGGGCTAAAACTTAGCCACCCTTAATAACTTTCCGAATTCTGATTAAACACATCACATACACGTTTACATAAATATACAGGAAACCGTTGTCCAACATGTAATCAACTTCTTTTTTCTTAAAATTTTTCATGTCATCAACTTATTCGTAGATTTTTCTTAAAATTTTCTGTATTGAGGTCCCAAATTCCAATAAGAGGAGCGCTTCCTACTCTTGAGGATAAAGTGGAAAGTTCTGCTAATTTTTTCGCAATATTGTTACTTAAGAATTTGAAGGATGAGAATTAATGGTCCGGTCAGACCACTTGCGATTTTTTGACATAGATTGATCTGGTTCTGGTTATGACCTGAGGTGGACATTCCAGGGAAAAAACGAGTGTGAGAAGGAATTCATAACACGAGATAAGTGGACGGAAGGGCCAAGATCAAAAACAAAAAAATGTCTGAAAAAAATCCTGCAGAGACTCAATGCTGTACTTTACTTTGGCAGCTCTATATTGAGTTCTACGCCACTTGAAAAAAAAAATCGGAATTCTTGATAATTAAAATTCGCCAACAATTAAACTCCTAAAATCAATAAAAATCAGGTTTATCAAGTTTTGAGAGGAAGCTCTGGATCTGTTGATTTTGATTTGATTGTCAGAATTGCCAAAAAATTAGACAATTTTTTTATTTCGCAAATTTTAACTATTTTATTGCTCTGTCCAGCGCATTGTTTTTAGAATTTTATGACTTATATAGCCAAATCTTTTGAAATCCTTGATTGGCCTAGAATGTGTTATTTAGAAGCCGTCAAGGTAAAATATGGCCCTAGATTCTTATAAAAATTAACTTAATTTAGATTATTTGAATGACAGATCGGATTCTTATGATTTATAACTGAGTTATAGCAAATCTAAAAAATTGCAATGATAAGTATGATTCAAATCTGCAATCCTATCCTAATGTCCAATTACAAATTCGATAATGAGATTTTTTTACTTCCATTTGAGAGATCCTGGACCAAAAGGATCCGCGTACTCAACTTCCGATGATTCGGCGTCCTATTTGTTGCCTCCGGTAAGCATGCAGTTTTTGAGTGGATTGGAATTTCTTAGGATCTCTAAAGAATTCCAAGCATTCTAATCTTCATCGCGTCTTCTTTGAAAGGTTAGGAATGCGTGATGTGTTTGGTGATGGCCTTTGTCCCTTTGGAGGGATTCACTAATCAGTTGTTCGCTTTGCCTGGACACGCGAAGGGGTGACCATGGCCTAGCTTTCCTCCAATACATCAAAGATCTTCACCCCTGGTGGAGAGGGCCTTCCTCCCTGGCCCATCAAATTGGGATGCTGCTGGTAAGGTGTTGCCGGAACCAAGAGAGCACGAGCCTCTATGTCCAAGTGATCTGAAGTTATGCCAGGTATGCACAAATAATATCCCAAAACTATTTCTCCAACATTCCTCTCTGTCCATGTCTCTTTAAGATGAGGGAAATGTCTGCGTCTTAACAAAATACCTACAGAAACATAAAGCAAATCTCTTCTATTCCGCAGTCATTTCAAGCTCAATCTTCACTGACGCATCTTCATTCCGTCAAGGATGCAAATAGTTCATCTCCTTATCACACTTGCCAAAAAGTTACACACTTAAGGTCACTTAAGGTATGATAGCTCAATTTGGTAATCAAAATGGCAAAGGCAGGGAAAGAAAAAAGACATAACTGATACAGTGAAGGTTTCTTTCACACTCGACTTTCTCTGAGACTTTCTTGACGGGAGAATTTAATGTCCAACCAAATCTCTTCTGAGTGATCTAAAACACAGTTTCACTTGAAACGTAAAAAGGCTTACATTTTAGTGCATTTAATTCGTTAAAATTATTAAAAGCATTTGGATCTACGTATAAGGTGAGTCACACAAATTCCTTCAATGACCTTTAAAGATTCTCAAAAAATAACGGTAAATTCCGTTCAAATTTTTTTCCGGTTAATTGTCTCGAATTTGGTTGTATTTTTGTTTGTTAGTTTATGAACGAAGCCAGGATTTAATTTTGAAATTATTAGATTCGTTTCTGATAACATTAAAATTAAAAATTAATAAAATATATTTAGAAAATGTATTGCAAATTTTTTGACAGTCTGAAAAGCGTGTTTAGAGAAATTTTTGTTTAACTTTTGTAGCAATTTTGGTATATTTTTGTAAGAAATTTTGGTAAATAAAGCATTTGGATCTACGTATAAGGTGAGTCACACAAATTCCTTCAATGACCTTTAAAGATTCTCAAAAAATAACGGTAAATTCCGTTCAAATTTTTTTCCGGTTAATTGTCTCGAAATTGGTTGTATTTTTGTTTGTTAGTTTATGGACGAAGCCAGGACTTAATTTTGAAATTATTAGATTCGTTTCTGATAATATTAAAATTAAAAATTAAAAAAATATATTTAGAAAATGTATTGCAAATTTTTTGACAGTCTGAAAAGCGTGTTTAGAGAAATTTTTGTTTAACTTTTGTAGCAATTTTGGTATATTTTTGTAAGAAATTTTGGTAAAATGTTTGTAGAAATTGTAGTAAAATTTGTGTAGAAATTTTGGTAAAAATGATGTAGAGGTGTTGGTTGAAATTTTATAGAATTTTTTTTTATAGAAATTTCTTGTTTGTAATTTCTCCAGATTTTTGTAAGTTAACCGGATTTAGAAATACGCTGCTGCTTGTAAAATTTGCGTAAATTTACTGAGATTTATGGAAATTTATTAATGAGGAAAATATAATTACTAGCCCTATTATAATTAATTGTCATTTAAGAATAAATTAAATAAGATTTGATTCATTTGCCATTTTCCTTTGGCCATAAAGAGGTGTAAGTGAGGGTCAGGGATGAGCTAATTGGCAATTTACTTTAAATTAATACAATAATAATCTTTAAAAAGATGCATAAGACATGATGAAATGACAGACAAAGTCCTCAAACATCTAGTATGTTATTTTGCTAAGCCTATCCGTCACTTTTACTGTCACTTGAAGTATATTTTTTGCAATATTTAGCATATCCTGTCCATTAGGTGGAGCATTTTGCAAATGAAGTTGATTTTCAATTGAGTCCACTCAATTTATCACTTTCAACTTATGATCTCCAACATTCCTTCGAATGTCAAAACAAAGCCAACTCCTCCCAGTCACTTCTCATTAAAATCCAACATTTTTTCCTTCACATTTTTGCATCGTATAAAGATGGGGCTCCAGCATTGATGAACTGTTGCATTGTTTCCCGTCCTGTTGTATATGGTTGCCAATTATTTTGCACATTATTTTTACCAATTGGCAGGTGGAAAAATTTAGACCAGTTTACAATTTTAGGGCAAAAATTACAAGCCATTAGGATTGATTATGCTAATAGATATGTTAACTTTAGGGAAGTGACTTGAGATCTCTAGTTATGTTGCCATATATTCCTATTTTGTTTTAAGCCTTCAGCTATAATACATTATCCACAAATTATGGTTGTCAATTTTAAGCAAATTAACCTTGAGGACTAATAGCCAGGGCTTATCCTGATGCAAAAATCATGCCGAAAGGAATCTTGATTAATTATTATAACGTAATTACGTTTACTTCAATGTAAAGGATGTAAATACGGCGAACGAACGCGTAAAGGCGAGATTCAAGATCAAGGATTTTTATTATAAATAACAAGAAGATGCGTTACAAGTTTCTCTTAATTGGCAATGGACGCGGAAATTCTTTGATTTGCAAATCCTTGACATTCTAGACTTATAAATTACGAATTCACCTCATAAATTTCCAATAACATGAATTTTTAGGCAATTCGCTAAGTAATGAAATTCTTGGAATTTTTTTCAAAAAATTCAAAACAATTTCAAACGTTTTTCAAAATTTGTTGAAAAAAATGTAATTGAAAATGCTGGTCTTTTTTCAGCTAGTTTCAGTAATGGAATGGAAACTATACAGCTTACTACTCCTCTTTATATTCACTCCAGAATATCAGAGCCTGCCTCTTGACCTGGAGCACTCTAGGTCAACCTCAAACGTTTTGCACTCATCCAGTAATGCAATTGTACGCGTTATTGCATCGTCCTCGTCATACCGTTCGTCCGCTGGACAAAGTTCATATTCACACACAACCCACCATAACCCACCCCATTCGACGACCTCTACGCCACCACCCAGTCAATTCCAACCCACCACGTATCATCCAAGATTTCCGAAGTTTCCACATTTCCCTCACTCTGATCAAGAGTGCCTACAAGGTCATACGCCAAGGTCATCAATGGAATTGAAGATGCAGCCTTTCAGTTTTAATAAACCTTTACAACTGGATCAGCAACCAACAGATCTTTTTTCGGTATTTTACCACGCGTTCTCAAATCACAAATCTGCCGAAAGTTTTTCCTTGCCAGTACGGCCTTCTGCCCCGACCCTACCACTGCTGCCTCCAATTGTTTCTGTCGTAAGTAAAAGCCAATCAGTTTCTGCTTCAGAAACCACTAAAGCAAATCAACGCAAGCGAGTCCAAAAAACTGTTCATAATACTCCACAAATTCAAATTCATACTTCGGATCGGGCATCTGACGAGCGTTCCTTAGAGTACCAAGTGCCTGAACCCCAAAGGCTCCGGCAGGACTTTACGAAAGGTGAAGATGTTGATGAAGCCTTAGATGACGCGTTTATGATCCAAGCTGACCAACCACACGAGCCTCCAGAACCAAGTGCCGATGAAATGAAAACTCCAGTAACAAATTCAGAAGTACAAGAAAAGGTTTGGGGGGAACCAGAGAAAGTTTGGGGTGAACCAGAAAAAGTTTGGGGAGAACCAGAGAAAGTTTGGGGTGAACCGGAAAAAAATTGGGGAGAACCAGAGAAAGTTTGGGGAGAACCGGTAAGAAATTGGGAAGTATCCGGAAAATGGGAACCGCAGAAAGAAGTAGCAGAATTTCAAGCTCGCAAATCACCAAATTCAGATCATACAAAAATTCCAGAAGCCGACACTGAAAACGACGGTGCCGTACGATTTTACGAACTTGGTGAAGATGAGGACGATGAACCAACGGAATTGATTCTTGATAAAAATGCAATGCAAACTACAATTGAAACAGCACAATTAGCGGCTCGAAGTTGGGAATTACCAGAATTAACGCACTTATCAATGATTCCAAATAATTCCTTCATAAGAACATCAGTAGATGGCATGACATCAGAATCTGTACAAATCCCCTTTTCAACTAACGCCGCCATGATGCCAAAAGTTCGAATGACCTTAGATACCGGGGTCCCCAGGGCCAAGTCAATTGTTAACAGTAGGCCTGAGTCACCTGCACTATCTGAGGGGTCAAACGGGAAGAAGTTTGGATATGTTCTGGATGGAAGTAATGTCCGAAAATACCGAGTTGAAGAGAGGACTCCGGACGGGTACATTGTCGGGGAATATGGGGTTCTGAATCATAACAATGGATTTCTTCACGGGGTTCGATACACGGCTGATGGAACGATTAATCCAAGGCTCATTCATGAAGCACTGATGAAATTTTTATCACTTTAATCAAATTACAAAAATAAAGTTTTCGTAATGAATGGTCATGAGTATAAAAATTATGTGCGTTACTTTAGGGTTCCGAACGTTTCTAGTAACAATATTGAGCGTTATTTTATTGTTCCGAACACTTCTAGTAAAAATATTGTGCGTTATTTTAGGGTTCCAAACGTTTCTAGTAAAAATATTCTGCGTTACTTTTGGGTTCCGAGCGTTANTTGTTCCGAACACTTCTAGTAAAAATATTGTGCGTTATTTTAGGGTTCCAAACGTTTCTAGTAAAAATATTCTGCGTTACTTTTGGGTTCCGAGCGTTACGAGTAACGATCCGGCTATACGGGCAATGAGTCTGCATATCATAATTGCCAATTTTAATTTCCAACAATATGCATTTAATTGCCTTAGGGAAATAGGAAGTTCTGATTGAAGGTGAATATGGAATGTCAAAATTTTCATTTGTCTTAGCCTTCTGTCCACAAAATATCGTCGCTGGTCACTTTCCAACGTTCTTAGACTTCAAATGAATGATAGTTTGGTCGTGGACATAAATCAACAATACATCAGTATCTAAATAATGTGATCATTGATCATTAATAACGCTTTACTTATTGACTTGTTTCACGTACATTTGAATTAAGTGATCATGTAACAACAATAATTAATTTAAAGGTTGACCAGTATATTTAGGCGTTTCATGCAAACCAACGTGTGAACCTCGTGAATTTTAATAAGGCGTAAACTGTTTCGGAAGGTGTACTTGTCCTTGAACAAGTTTTAATAAAAGCAGGGCCTTCTAGTTTCCATAAAACGTTCCGTTAGGCGTTTCATACAAACCAACGTGTGAACCTCGTGAATTTTAATAAGGCGTAAACTGTTTCGGAAGGTGTACTTGTCCTTGAACAAGTTTTAATAAAAGCAGGGCCTTCTAGTTTCCATAAAACGTTCCGACAAAATGTTGCGTCAAGTGCTGTTTCTCGCCCTCCTGGCATTACTCAGCCAAGTTGTAAACGGTCAGGTGAATTCTGGAAGACTCAGTAGTGCCGCACCTACAGCCGTTCCGATTTTGCGACAAATTAATACGTAAGTGTACGTTAAAAATAATTTTATGTTATTTGAAAAAAATCGGGTTCCTGCGATGAATTTGTAAATTCTAAGCTCATGAACCAAATATTGACGTGACACAAAAACCCGTGTCAGTGTGTCAGGTTCAGGTCAACGTTTGCTTCACAACCTTGGTAAATTTCATATTTGTGTGGCTGATAGGCACAACCAAGATGGCAGCTACACTTATGGTTACGAAGGAGGAGACGGTTCTTACAAGATTGAAACTAAAGGTGTTTCTGGAGAAGTAAAAGGGAAGTACGGATACTACGATGACCAGGGTCAACTGAGAGAAATTGAATATGGAGCCAATAATCATGGATTTGTTCCTACAGGAACAGGAATCCATCCAGAATTATCAGAGCGGGCGTATCTTGCTGGACAGGAAGTGAATCAAAGGCGGCAAGGTCAGCCCTCTGGATCGAATTTTGAAGACGATGGACAATACCGACCGGATGAATACGAAGCGCCTTATGTCTACAGATCAGAAACCCCGGAAGTCGCCCCGGCCCCCTATTATCCGTTGCAGGGACAACAAGCTCAAGGGTTCCCATCTAACCAGGGCCGAACAAGTGAACGATTGGGTAGACGACATCATCAAGGTCATTATGCTGCCCCTGGAAGTTACGAGACACAGAATCTCCAGCCTCAGCAACAATATCAGGAATCCTCATTTTCAGAGAACGTCTTCCAAGGGCATCCAGCCTCTAATATTAACTTGAACTCTGGTACATATTCCATTGCTTACTAAAGTGGCAGTGTGACATTTTTTTGTCCACCTTACCTTGACAAGCTAATAAATTTTATATATAACGTTACGTAATTAGCAGATTTTACGATCGAAAAAAATGACCATAGTTGTTTGTTTATCTTCAGGTTTGGAAGGCGACTGATTTTTATTTTATTTTTCAAATGGCGCCGAACTAGGCTACATAATGTTGAGCTAATTTTTATGCAACTTGTGAATCTTTGAGATTTGTTGCCCAAATTCTGAAACGGAAAGGATTAAAAGAGAAGCAATCAAAGAAATTAATTTAATAACCATCGATAAAAAATGGCGGTGGGATCGGTACAACTTTTCCATTTCCTGGATGACTATTAAGCAAGGATTTCTCAAACTTGAAAAAAAAAATTAAAAAATAAAGCAGTTTCTGCATAAAATTTTGTTTTAATTGCAAGTAGAAGTGATTTAAGTGACGAAGTTCTGGTGCGAATAACCTCGTTCTTAAGGGTGAAAACATTAAAAACAAACATTTGATATTAATCAGTCTCAGAAGTCACGAGTAAGGTTAGTCAGTTATGTAGTTTCATACTATAAGCAGCAAATTATGAGAAATCTGCATAAATTATACAATTAAAATAAACAAATCTTGATTATACAGTTTCTGAAGTTTAACTTCCGCTGAGGCTCAACGCCGCGTGGTTTTAGTTTCACTTTCATTTTACTTGAACATTGAAATGATGCAAGTGACATGAAAACAATGCCACCCAAGTACCTGAGACTTGTTTTAGTTGCACATAATGAAATTCAATTAGCAATTATTCGTATTCAATTTCGATTGTTAGATTATACAGTGGGTACGCGGAATTCCCGACACCTTGTTTGACCCATTCGCTTAATTCATTTAATTTAATTATCACGTAATTACGGTTGTTTGCTTTTCTTAAATGTGGTTTTCGAACTTGAGGCCGATGGTAGAACAATTCTCATCTGAGTTGTTCAAAAACTTCAAAATTAAAAAAAAAATCAAAATTTTTTTTAAATGGCAACCCCGTATTCAGAATAACAATCAGCAATTATCGAATCCTTTTGACCGAAAGAAAATTATTACCGTTACTTAAGTTGAAGACCCCCA
>JABASL010000040.1:0-36245 GCA_019775825.1 Neanura muscorum | reverse complement strand
CGCTGAAATTTTACAATAAAATTGTAATCGCTAAACATTTTAAATTACAGTTATCTTTAACTTCGTTTTAGAATCCGGTTGTAGTTTGCCTAAATCTGGTATCTTCCAATTGTGAAATTGCAGAGGAAATCGAGGTATATTAAACATATCGGACCGGAGAAGTAATTTCTGACTTAACATTTAATTTTTAAATTTATTTCCAGGTTCGTTACCAATTTGGAGTATGGAACGAGATTGTGAAGCAGTACGAAATTTGTCCAATAGCGTCCCAACGCCTACCATTAGCTGGACCAGTCTCGCAGGATCTAATTAGCGTCGGCTTTCGCGAAGTTTGCATTCTAGATCCACATCTCCACGGTGGGAGAGAGCATAACGTTGAACTTTTTTGTAAAATTATGGTGGTAATTTTCCATTTAAATTTTCAAGTATTAGGAATATAATATCGCATACAAGATTGCAGTTGTGCAAATCCTTTAACTTTCATTTTCTTCCCACAGTTGAGAACTAAAATAGAAGAGAACACTCTGTCTCTTGACCTTTGGAATAAAATGAAGAGTCATGAGCTTTGTGACGTTACTTTGGTCTCTGGAGACGGAGAATCTTTTAGGGCTCACAAAACAATCCTCTCATGTCGTTCTGAAGGCTTGAGTGAGGTCATCTCTAAAGCTACAAATGACACTGTCCAGCTCAACATGTCAACGACCGTTCTTACTGCCCTTTTGCAATACATTTATACGGATAGAGTTGAGCCACTCATAGCACCAACCGCTCTCCTCAAGGTTTCCGTGAATCTAAGGTTGCCAGGTTTAAAGGTTTGCCATTAAAAGACGATCATTTAAAAAAAATACTCAACAAATGCTTGTCACCATTTGTTGAATTTTTTTTTCAAATTTCAAATTTTTTTTTAAATGTTTAAATATAATTTTTATCTTAGAATCTTTGTGAAAATGCGTTGGTGGATTCTATCACGCCAGTGAATGTGGCCAATATGCTGCTAATTGCAGATGCTTTCTCTTGTGAAGCACTGAAAAAGGCTGGACTGGCTTATGTTGAGGAAAATACACGTTCCATTGTGAAAACGATCGCATGGAAAGTCATGGAACATGTAAGATCCTTCTTTCCGTGTTGAAGATTGAGATAATCACCAATGAGGCAAAGACGCTAGCTGCAAAACCAAAGAAAATCCAGCATCGGACTAAATTAATTTGATCGCGAAAGCGATCAAATTAAAGGCTTTGAAACACAAGACCGATTTAGATAAGAATGAAGCACGTTTCTGCGATAGTAGAAACGGAGGACATGCATTATCTTTTGGACAATGCAAAAGTGTCTTTTTTTTTTAATTTTTGAGGTTTAGTTAAGCTCATAATGTAGAAATGCCTTCATCATATTTCTACTTTGTTAGGTAAATCCTGAACTCTTCGAAGAGGCCTGTCAGTCCCAGGGGTGAAAGTCGAGACTTTCGTCTTGGAGTAGGAGGCTTTTCGGGATATCTGTTGAGCCACTGCTGGAAACTGGAGAGTAGATGCCCATTGGCCTTAAAATTATAGAGTCATTTTCCAGCTCTTCAAGATACCTTCCCGCCCACACAAGGGCTAAGACTTCCTTTCTACTCGCACTTGATCCTTAGAGTCTGCACTCCCAACTTCCGCTTGCTTAATTAAAATTTACGTTGTCATGCATTAGAATGAAGGTGCTATATTTTTCATTTATGGAATCCAAAAACGCTGTTTGGCCTAAAGGAGAAAGTCTTCATGCATGGCACACAACATTTTTTTTTTGAATGGGCTAAAACAAACAATAAAAAGAACAAGTGTGCTATTTGAAACCGCAAGTCAAAACTCATGCGAAGTCGTAAACTTTTTATATAAAATAGGCACATTAGTTTTCGCCTTTTTTAATTTTACTGTATTGTTAAATATGAATTGAATGCAATTATTTCCTCAAAAAACTCTAAACTGAATGTCAGTTCCACATTAGCTATAATTTGGGGTGTTGGGTTAGCAAGGGCTTCGGCTAAGCTGGAATCACGAACCAGGTTGGTTCGGTTGGCCTAACCAGGGAACATACCGGTCCGACGGAAATTATGACCACTTTTAAATATATTTTTAATTAGAATTCAACAAAATACAAGTTCGTTCGGTCAACAAATTGACCGAATTTTTGGAAATTGTGTCAATTTAGGAATAAGATGTTCTGTGCCTGGGTGCAACGCTGGCTACTGTACGAGTTGAGCGCCAACAATGTCCGAATTATAAACATTCGTGGTGTATCTATTTTTTGCGTGAGCTTTACTTCTGATCGTGAAAATTTTAGTAGGTCTTTTGAGACCGGTCCTTCCTATGAGCTTCTGACAGGAACTGATACTGATGACAGTGACCTTTGATTCTTTTTGGCAATTCTCTTGGAAAAACTCGTCTCAGTTGTGATGAGATGCAAAAATCCGTATCTGAATTAGGTAAACCATTTTTTGCGTCTTTATTTTATTAGCTCAAGATGGAAATTCTCTTGAAACGAAACTGATCAGTGAGGATGAGGTCCAAGAAATTTGTTCTTCAGAACAGGACACCATGATTCAAATTTCTTAGGATTGAGATGATCTCAGTTTTAAGTTTTCATTTGGCGTCATTCCCTTGTTGTCGTAATTGACAAGTTAAAAAATTATAAAGATCTTTAGTCTCAAACGCCTTGTTCCCATTTCTACTTCCAAGTTAAGCAGGCAAAGAAGACTTTCAAGTTTTTACAAAATCAAATCAGCAGAGACTAAGGAAAAGTGCCCACAAGCCTTCCAAAAGTATAACTAAACACTACAAGGACTTTTAAACTTTCAGTTCTCAGGGTTTCATAGAATTTTGTGCTCTTTTCAATTTAGAGACCTTAATTGAGCTGATCCCTATTAATTACGTAGTACTGAATCAAGTTAATTAGGGCTTTAAGCTTAATTAGTGAAATCGTGTTTCAAAACAATGGAAAAAGGACTGGAAGGGGATTTGCCTACCTTTAATAATCCCGTATACGTCTCAAGCAGTAGTAGAGAGGGAGATAATGAATCAATGGGAACAAAAGAAAGCAAATCTGGCGACACTTCATCCTTGGAACTCAAGGCAATTGACTACAAAAATAGCAGTGATGAAAGTAGCAGTGGTGGGAGTAATTATTCGACGAATCGATTATCCGTAAACGAAGACCCATTGGAGACGCTTAGAAATTTAGCAAGAGAAATCAGTCCTGGAATTACATTAGTGCCAATTCGAAGAGAATCTATGAGTGATCCAGATTCAGACTTTAATACAGCTTTCCCAGTGATTATAACAAGGAGGAATGGTAACCCCAAAGCGGTGACAACGTCATCCGTTTGTGACAAACGACAGAGTAAGACAGATGAATCTTACTGGGACATGAGCTTACCGGCCAATCAAAAACGATCTTCTCTTTTATTTACCAAAAGGAGTTCATATAATGATGAAGTTTTTGATATTGATGAAATTTTAAATTTGAAACCAAAATATTTTGGATTTACAAGGAAGCAATGGACGACGCTGTTAGTCTTTGCATTTGTAAATATTTTCTCAGCAATTGTAATTAATCTACAAGCACCATTTTATCCAGAAATTGCTGAAAAGAAAGGAGCTACCGGAGTGGAAATTGGATTTGTTTTTGGATCTTTTGAATTTATAGTTTTTGCTCTGTCACCAATATTTGGCAATTATGTAAGAACCGTACAAATAACTATTTGTTCGTGAATTTTTTTCGCAATTTCGCAACAATATTAAGTTTTATAATTATTTTTTTGATTTTTTTCCAGATGCATAACTTAGGACCAAAGAAAGTGTTCAATATTGGAATTCTGGTGACGGGAACTTGCTCAATACTTTTCGGGTAGGTCGAGGTAGAATTTTGATATTTGAGATGAAAAAAACTTTTATAGAAAATATTTCCGAGCTTAGGGTTCTTGTTTTGCAAGTGTCAAACCTTACAAGTTTTCTTTTGATTTTGTTTTTCGTAATTTTCAATTTCGTTGACGCATTTCTTGACGTTTGGGATTTTTTAGGCTAGGTCATGGATGATGTTACTTGAACTGTAATTTGTTTTGAAAAATATTTCTAGAGTACTCATGTGTTTTTGTCGACTCCTTTTCAGTTTTGTTTGAATTTCTAAGCTGAGAGTAAGCTGAAGCGCACTCCTTTTTCCTGGTTCTTTCATGACTTTTATTTTCTCTTTCGCACATTAGATTCCTGACATTTGTGGAAAATCGCTTCGCCTTCGTAGGAATTTCGTTTGTACTCCGAATAATAGAAGCCATTGGAACGGCAGGTCACGTGACGGCAACATTTACTCTCATTGCTGTCGAATTTCCAGATTCTATATTTACAGTCTTCGTAAGCGGACAAATAAGTAAAAGTGGGAGTCAAATGTCAAAACACGATTTTCATACTTTTTGTTCTGATTCTTTTGACCAGGCATCTATGGAAACCTGTAGCGGTCTAGGGTACGTCCAAAAAACCGTATTTATCGCCTACTTCCCACCTATACCTTGGTCCTTAACCTTTGACATTATATTTCAGGTTGATTCTCGGCCCACTCCTTGGTAGTATGTTGTACGAAGCCGGGTCATTTGTCGGTCCGAACTTCCAATTCCTCCTGCCGTTCATTAGTTTAGGTGGAATTCTATTTGCTGGAGCTCTGATGGCCTATTATATTATGCCCTCACCGCAGGGTCTACCACACAAGGGCATTAAGAAGAATACTACAGAAGAGCAACATGGCCTCTTGGACCTCCTTAAAATTCGCTCGGTTTCACTAGCAGCGTTTAGCATCTTCGCTACCGCAGTGAGCCTTGGTTTCCATTCATCTTCACTTGAACCACATATTCGACAGGTATAGTGTCACAAACAACGGAAATAAGAAAGGATGACTGTAAAGTTTAGCAAGGAAAATGATATCAACTACCTGGAGAATACCAAATTATTCCCTGAACAATGATTCATTTTCTGGTTTTTTTCAGTTTGGCCTCGAGAATGTGAGTAAAGGCGCCATTTTTGTCATTAATGGAGGTAACATATACAAAGTTCTCAGAAAATCAACTTATTTTTAACAAGGTTTTGATTCTGACTGGTCGATTTTTAATGAGTGCTGATTAATGCATTAAAGGTAGAGTTTTCCCAGAAACACACAAACTACCTTTTAGGAAGATTTCCATTCTGATTGGCCCATTGTTGAAGTGTGTTAATTAAAGTACCAAAACGTGGCATTTCCTAGAATAAAAATAGCCCAAAGACTCAGTTAATTTAGAAGTAACGTCTTGTTTCCTGAAACAAATTTTTTGAAACCGGATTTTTAAGAAAAATATACTTAAAATAAAATGAAGAAAACCGAGTGCAGATTCTTTTTGAAGAATTCTCGGACAATCGAATCGATTGAAAAATTGTTTTTGCCTGTACGATGCGTAAAGATTACCTTTAATGGACGATTTGTATTTGCATGTTCTTAAAAACTGGGTATTTTGAATATTGGTAGAATTTTTAAGTTTTTTAGACGAGATCTTTAGACGGGATTATTAGAAATATATTTTTTAATTTGCAGGTACATACGCCATAACTGCGCCAATAATTGGCAAAATCTGTGATCGAACGTCAAACCCTAAAGTCTTGATTTTGGCGGGTGGCGCCTTGATCTTCGTAGGTTTTACGCTAATTGGGCCAGCTCCGTTCTTCCCATTTGAAACGTAAGTAATGACGTTTTGTTAAAATTTCGCGAAAGCTTACAACAATGCGAAGTTTTACTTGCTTATTTAGTATGCATTTTCTTTGACTTAATTATTTTGTTAAATTGTTCAGGATTCTTTGGGTGACATGTCTGGGGCTATTCATCCAGGGTTTGGGACTCTCCTGTTCTTTCGTATCCGCATTTACTCAAGCAATGAGGGATTCCTTGTAAGATTTATTCATACGAGCTAATAAATTAATTCCGCTTTCATTTAAATTACAATTTCTAATTAATAATTATTAATTCTTCTGGAAACAGAGAATCTGGATTTCCTGATAGCGTAAGCACCTATGGGTAAGAAATTAACACAGGATCGCAGTTCTCTGAATTTATCTTGGGAATGAATATTTAGTTTTACCATCAATTATTAAGCAAGTCACGCTTTGCTAACTGAATTTTGCATTAAGTAATTTTGTAATAATAGGCTCGTGAGTGGGCTTTGGATGAGCATGTTTGCATTAGGAAATTGTGTTGGACCAATTGCCGCTGGTTTTCTGGTACAATTATTCAATTACCGACTCGGCTCATTATTTGTCATGGCTCTTCAATTCCTTGTGGTAAGTGCCGTATTAGCGTCAAATTTGTAAATGGCAAACATTGTATTGACGCAAAATGTTCAATTTCAATTGTAAACAGTTGAATAATTTAACAAACTGAGGATTATTTTACTTTGTCAGTTTATTTTGTCTTCCATTTCTTTAACAAAAATTTTTACAAAATCTTTCATGAAATTCCACACAATAGCTTATTTCCGAGGATGATTTTTAAGATATTGAAAATTATCCTTTCCAGGTCGGGATTTCCTTAATATTTATTTTAAAGTCATCTGAAGAGTCCAACGACGACTCTGAACTGCAAATTCACGATGGAAGTGGAGCAATTGCTGTAAAACAGGCGAAATTTTATAGTGAATTGACTCCACCACCTCTTAGTCCTAAAGGAGACAAAGAAAGGGAAAACCGAGGAGAAAAAAATCTAAAGAAAGAGAAAGTGCCCAAAATAAATAAGGCAATGAACTTAGATGATCCAGACACGGTTCATCATTTGTAATATTAGGATATTATAACCAAGAAATTACAGAACTGAATAATTATTTTTTATACAAGCCACAGAACAAAATAACACAATAGAATAAATCATGAAGGCTAACCAAATAACCTAAGGACCTTTTTCACATTATTTTGGGTATATTTTGGTACCTTTTCTGCAAAATGCATCATAAGAATGGACCTAGGTATATAATCTGGATCCAATCAATCATTTCCTACCTTTATGACGAAGAATCTTTGTTCTCTAAATCTCTGAATCTTTGTGAAGCAGATATAACTAAAAATCCAGTAGGGAATAACCAGTTACATCTCGATATTTCCCAAGGAAAATTCATAGAACATTGTGAATAGTATTCACAACTCATCGTGCAATTAAATACGGAAAAGCCCATACTCCCATGAACTTTAGAAACCGGTTCCAATTAATTTCTTATAAAAATTTGTCATTCTTTTACGTTACCTAACAATGAATGGGTAGTGACTGAATTTGTAAATATTTCTAGGAGGAAGTTTAAAGCTTACTTATGCAACAAAAATTAAAAATTGTAACGCTCAACAGAATCCGGGATAGATTGCCTATTTTTAGACAATTTTCATAAAATACACATTTTTGATGAAATTTGACTTTTTTTAATGAAACTGGAGTTGCGGATTCTTTTTTGTGCTCTGGAAAAAATCCGGATGCGTATTAATCCGGGTGAGCACGTAAGTCAAATTATTATAATAAAATAATTAGACTGAATTTATATAATTACTAACGTACGAACAGGCAGGTGGGAAATAAAAAGAAAGCAACGACGAAAACTGGTTTCAATTTACCTATATAAGATTTCGCACACATTGTTTTTTAAGGTAATCACGCTATTTCACGTCTCAACTCATTATTGACATGAGCAAATTTTTTAATTAGTATCAAACTTTAAGAGCTACAAGATCCAACCACTACCTGCAACGTTCCCTCAAATTTTTTTGAATGTTTTAAAGTTGCGATGTTTTACATTAACTTTAAAGTAAAATTTTCAAAAACTGATGTAGTATTCAAAACTACAAATTGTTAATTTGTTTTCAATTTTTATGTGTTAATTTATTTGTTGTCAAATTTTTGTTAACACAAAAGCAGAACAAATCTTGTGGTATTTACAACAAGGTAGTTGCAACAGGGATCAGATTGAAAATTTCAAATGGGTTCCTTTACCCCGTATCAGTGGCTTGTGCTAATTCTTCTAGTAATTTGCAAATTTTTGTCTACAGTTGTTTGGTCACTGCAGGTAAATTTCAATTTTACACAGTGGAAATATTTGAATTTTTTTAAATGGTATTGATTAATTTCATTTCCAAGGCCCCTTTTTACCCTGCCGAGGCGGAAAGAAAGAATGCAACTCACTTTGAAAGTGGAATTGTGTTAGGTTCTTATGAGGTCATGGTTTTCCTCATGTGTCCCTTCATATCGACCCAGGTTAGTTTTGAACAAATGCAACTTGGGTAAAGTTAATTGATGTAAAAATAAAGCTTTTACTAAAAATAATACAATTAATTATAATGATAGCGCTTATGTGGATTGATTTCCAGTTGGCTCGTATAGGAGCTTTCCGAGTTTTCCATCTGGGATTCGTCCTCTGTGCATTGAGTACCATTTGTTTTGGGTAATTATTCCTTAAAAAACTAACTGGCCTGTTAACATAAAAAAATTGTTTCTTAATGGGGACTTAGGTTTCTGGATCAAGTAAATGAAAGGATAACTTTCATTGGCCTATCCATCGCTTTAAGGCTTCTGGAGGCGACTGGAAGCTCAGCAGTGTTTCTAGCAACGTACACGCTAACAAACAAAATATATCCAGGATCAGTAGCTACCATTTGTGTATTATTCTATTTTTCAATCTGGAATTTATCTGCTTACTATTTTCGAAAATTTTGATACAATTTTTACATTTGTAGGGAATAATTGAATCAACGTTTGCGGTGGGTATGGCGGCCGGACCACCGCTAGGTGGATTACTATTTGAGGTAAGAATAAAAAAATGTTGAAAGTGGAACGCAAGGTTTTAAGCATCAATTATGTAAGCGTACGTTCAAGAAATTGAAGGCAGTTTTTTAAACATCTTGAGAATTATCAAGTGTCTTTCAATTTTAAAACTTTCGCGTTCAATTTCTTTAAGAATTATTTTAATTTGATTTATAAATTTTTTTAAATTATTTATAAATACTTGAAAATGTTAAAATAGGCTGGAAATCGTGTTGGTTTTGGCTTCACCGTGCCTTTCGTTACGATTGGAGTTCTTATGCTTCTTATGAGTATGGCCACTTACACCGTACTACCTAAAGATGACATTCACCCTGCGGAAAGCATGGAAGAAATTACAGAAAAAGAGACGGGTTCACCTAATTTTGGCTTCATTTCGCTTTTCAAAGTTCGTAAAATAATTCTGTACTCATTGGCTGGAGTGGGAGCTTCAATTTGCGTAGGATTCCTTACAAGTAGGCGTCAATTACAAAATCGACTAAAATATAGCGACTCTTTGATTAATATTATTTTAATTTAAAGGTACACTGGAACCGCATTTGAGGCAATTTAATTTAACCCCTTCCATGACGGGCGTCATCTTTCTGACACATGGTGGCATTTATGCTGTAACAGGATTCTTGTGGTTAGTAAACTAACTGTTTTAACTGCGTTATATTTGGATCCTGCAAATCTTGGATTCGGCTAATCTTGGATTCAGCAAATCTGGGATTAACCAAATCTGGGATTCAATCTTGGATTTTACAAATCATGAATTTAATTAGTTGATGATGTCTATATGCTTTTCACGATACTTCACATTGGACGGATCAGTTTCTTATGCCTTTTTTCCTATTTTTGCAGGGGTATTTTGTGTGACAGAATTCGACGCCCTGAATTTGCGACATTGATTGGAAGCCTTTTAGTTCTAATTTCTTTTGTGTTCCTTGGCCCTGTCCCTTCGATCCCTCTAAGACCATCAGTGGGCCTTGTAGTTACTAGCCTCGCAATTTTTGGCGTGGGGCTTGGCGGTCTCTACATTTCAGTTTACACCCTTATTCTCAAGGAAGCCAAGTATTTTTTAAATTCTTAAAGAACTACAAATTGTTTAAATGGATCTCGGCAACAGTGCTGTATAATTAATCATGATTATGATACTATTTTTTGCTAGGTCAAATGGGTTTCCCGAAAATAGTAAAACGAGTGCAATTGTCGCTGGATTATGGATGGAAGGAATTTCATTAGGAGCTTTTGTAGGCCCAGTTCTTGGCGGAAGTTTACTCCATTATCTTGGATTTCCAGATGCCTCTCTCTCAATTATAGGCATTCTGACGATCTTGGTAAGGAATAATTATGCGATTCCATTAATAATAACTATTAAGTGGGTTTGATTAACAATATTTTTTATTGTATTAATTTTGCAGTCATTCGCATTAGCCCTGAGTATTTTTACGACCAAAGAAAAAGTGGAACTAGACGAACTGAGATCAAAATCTTCAATTCAGTATTAATATCATGACTGTTAAGAAATAATTACGCTACGTATTTATTCAGCTTGCTCTCTATTTATTTAGAAAACAATTTTGGTACAACTCATCGTATGTCTTACCTTAGAAAATAATCGTAACTAAAAATAAAATAGAAAGAATTCCCATAAAAATAATGTTATTCAGTTTGGTAGCACAAAAAAGGGTTTTCGCTAATTTGTTTAACGATATTAATTTTTCCGAACTTATAATAGTTCGGACAATTTGTATTTGTGCAATTAAATTTACCCAGTTGTTTTAAATTGATAGAGTACAGTCTGACCCACATAGACTCGATAAAATGATTAAATATTTTGACCGGATGTTTGGTACAACAACTTATAAAATTCTTATTAATTAACTAAATTAAATTTAAAAAAAAAATTAAAACTAATCTGTAGCAATTAATTTTTATGCTAGACGCTTTCCAATTTTTAATAATCTACTTTTTTGAAATCTTACAAAATTTATTATGTTTAGCAAATTTGCATTATTCAAAAGCCTTAGAAGTTAAAATTGTGCAATTTTTTTGCCCTGTTTGCGTCATTTGTTGATAATCTATTTTTCTACTATGTTTCCTCTAATCAAGTAATAATTTCTAGTAATCCACAACATTTAATATTAAGCTACTTCGACTTAATTTTACATAATTTAGAAATCTGTCAACAAAAATTAAGGTAATTTTTCCCACAAGTTCTCACGCCAGGTTGCCTAGCTGTTAGTATTGTCGTGTGAATGATATTTAATCTAAATTTCAGTTCTTGCGTCCACATTGACATGACATGTAAATAAAAACATTTCAGCGTGGAGCACGTGTAATTCATCATAACCATTGCAAAGTTGAAAGACGAAGCTAAATCCCTTACAGAAAAACGTCGTCCTTGCTCTGTTTCCCTACCAAAGATTGACCTTTTGAACTCTGAGATATCAAGTACTACTGACATAAAGAAAATCACCGAAGCGACGCCGTCCAGCCGTGATTATTTCCATACTACTAACTGACCCATAACTGCGCCGCAATTAAATTCTCATCTAAATCACAAGCTTAATTTGTAATTTCTTCGTTTTAATGGAACTCTTGTTTCAACTTTAGCCACCAAGCATCTGTAAACCCCGCCGGCCTCGTGACCATAGTAAGAAGCCCATTTATGAAGGATTTACAAAGCACTATTTATCTGGCATAAAATGGTTTTCCATCACTACCCCCAAATGCGAACTTTTATGGATGGCGTTTAATAAAGGAAAAGTTGTTACAAACTTAAATAAACTTAAAACAATTCGACAAATCTATTCTTAGTTGGTTTGCTGTGCTGATGCTGAGTCAGAAAATTTGAGCAAGATTTTCTGTATTTGCTTTTTTTTGAAACGGAAGAATCGATATAAGGAATCAAAGAACCTATTTTTGTGTTCCTCTCACAAGATTAGCTTTTATGGAACGGAAATCTTCTAATCATGAGATAAACACTTGAAAAACTCGATATGGAAAGTCCAGTTTCCTTAACTCATTCTGTGAAACAGCAAATTGTTCTATTTTGCTAAAATAAAAAGATAATTGATCACCAAAACTCTTGAGTAATGGTTGATTGCTCAAGATTAGCAAATCAAAGGATGTTTAAATAGCCCAATTTATTAATTTTAGTTTTACCTTGAGCTTTGACACTTGTGAGAGGCGTCCTTTCAGAAGAAGAGAAACTTTGATAAGAAGTACTCCAGCTTGAACTCTGGTGGTCTCAAGTTCAATCAGAAAATACAGGCTTTGAGTTTCTAATTGTAGAAGTTCAGTGAGTCAAAAGACGACCAGTTGCCCTAGTCCATCATCTTAAATTCTAAACGTCAATACAATTATTTACAAACCGGTTAGAACTATTCTTTTCGGTAATTGCCGGCCGCCGGCAATTTTGGGGTTTTGCCAGTAAAAAAATAGTGTATAGTTTCACGTGAGAACCATGTTCTGGATCGACGCCTAATTTTAGAAGCTAATTGAGAGCCTGAGTTAGATAGGATTTCAACTGGAGGAGTTCCACTTTGGTTCCAGGTGTCTGAATTTCGGAGAGATTCGTGAAAGTACTTGTGTTTTTGACATATATTGAAAATGGCAGAAGGAGGAGTCTTTTGGGGATATACAAATAAGCAATGGAAAATTTTTATAATACTTGCCCTGGTCAATTTAGTTGCAGGGCTTGTTTATAGTATTCCAGCTCCATTTTATCCAAAAGAGGTAAGAAATTATGTCAATCGAGCGTAAAATAAAGGGCTAACCCCAAAATTATAATAACTTCTCTTGACCAAAAACTTTAATTATGCGACGCCAAAATTAAGCTTAGATATTAAAGTGCAAAAATCTGATTCGCACAACAGCTAAACCCTCATCTTAACAATTTTATCAAAAGAATTTTTGAACTGACAATGAGTCATTTTGTCTTGCAGGCTGAGTCAAAAGGTTCCAAAGCTACTGCTTATGGCTTCGTAATTGGCGTCTATGAACTTGTCAACTTTTTTGCATCTCCACTATTTGGAGCTTACGTAAGAATTTTTTGGCTCAAATTAATATTGCGAAAAAGTCAAAGAATATGGAACGCTGTTGCATTAAGAATGGCATCCAAAAATATGTCGGAAAATTTCAGATGGATAGATTAGGACCAATCCGAGTTTTTCATTTTGGAGTCTTATTAGCCGGTTTGATGACTATAGCATTCGGGTAATTAGAAGCATTTAGCTTTCACGTTGTTTTTATAGATCAGAATCAAATTTAAAACAATGGAATAATTAAATTTATGGAATTAAATTTAAAATTTAGAAAAGTTTTAAAAAAGTACAAAATAATTTATTGTATTGTAACAGATTTTTGCATTTTGTCAACGGGGCTACGCTGTTCATTGTAATGTCATTTCTTATTCGGATCCCGCAAGCACTTGGTGGAGCCGCTATTATAACTTCCAGCGTCACTATCGTCACAGTCGAATTTTCAGATGCAATTGCAACCACTTTCGTAAAGTCTTAAATTTCAGACTTAATTTGGGCAAAGTTAAACCTATTTGCTATGTTGAAATTTGCAATTCAATTGTATCCATTGCTTCACGATTTTTCTTATAATCAATTTACAGGCAGCAATCGAAACATTTTTTGGAGTTGGATTTTGCATTGGTAAGATAAGTTCCTAATCAAAAAATTATCCATAAAATTTTTTTTTTGTTATTCACGGTGTTTTTAATCTAAAATTTCAAAATTTTTAATTAATCAAATTAATTTTAATCCATAAAATTCTAAAGCATTTTATTTTTTTTTGTGTTAGGACCAACAATTGGCGCTGCACTATATGATGTAAGAAACAATTCAATAAGCAATTGTTCAATCTTGATTTTAATTAAGCTTTGTAATTATTAAAGGTTGGTGATGGGAAATTCGGTTTTCCTTTACCCTTTATCATTATGGGAAGTCTCCTTTTACTCGCCCTGCCCTTTGCAATAATGGCACTTTGGAAACACGACTTCAGCCAGCGTCTTCATCATTTTGATTTTGACATCAGTGACACGCATACGAAGGCTGGCCTCATTTCTTTAATCAGGATTCCAGCAATTATTCTTTACATTTTTGCTGTCATTAGCACATCCATGTGCATTGGATTTCTGGCAACTGTAAGATCAATTTTACTGGATTGACTTTGATGATCCCGAACAGTAAAAAAATTCTTTTTTTTACGTTATAAGGGTTTTTCGCCCCTTAAAAAAATTTGTTTTTGGCAAATTTAAGGGAATTACAAGATCATTGTAATATTTTCATAGAATCCGTAGAATTAAATTTTAAGACTGTATTCATGCTTCATAGCTCCTGGAACCACATTTGCGACAATTCAACCTGACGCCATTGGTCTTGGGCCTCATGTATCTCCTCTACGGAGGTGTTTATGCAATCACTGCTCCACTTTGGTAAAAGTGTTTTTGTTAATGAAATTAAAATTTGAACATATTTTAATTAGGATTATTGAATTATTTTTAGGGGAATGTTATGTGACCGAATTTCTCAGCCAAAATATATTATGTTGGCAGGCGGAATTTTTAGTTTGACGGCTTGGCTCTTCCTGGGCCCAGCACCATTTATGCCATTTCCTGCGTAATATTAATATAAAATTAATGTTAATTAGAATCAATCTCAACTTTTAAATCACTAATGGAATTTGTTCGATTTTAATTTAAAAATTTACAGATTGTTTTGGCTAACTGCTCTCAGTTTAGTAATTTTTGGACTTGGATTGGGAAGTATATTCGTCAGTAGTTTTATTCTGTCCCTCAAAGCAGCAAAGTAAGGAATCAAATCCAGCAAGTTTTTTTCTATAAATATTATTTACAATGCAACAAATTATATTATTTTTAATATGATTCAGGCTAAACAAATTTCCTGATAATCTGTCTACGCATGCGATGGTAAGCGGCATATGGAGAGCCTCAGTTGCACTTGGATCTTTCATTGGTAAAAAATATTTCAATTTCTTGCTAATGAATAGCAGTAAAACAATAATTTGAATCAATCACCAATTTTATTTACAACCATTTCTGAGACTTTTTATTTATTTTTGTTTATAGGTCCTAGTTTAGCAGGAGTTTTGTTCGACATTTGGGGATTCCAATATGAGTCTTTAGTTGTGATTACACTCCAAGTCATTCTTGTAAAAAAAAAATTCTAATAATTGATTAAAAAATAGAAAATATTAAAGAATCTAAAGTTACATTATTTTTATTATTCTAGATAATTACGACAATCGTGTTTCTGATCAAGGAAAGCGGAACAACAACAAATCCTACCCGCCCGTCGGTTTACGTCCCACCGCAGGTCGAAGATGGAGACGACGAGAGACGCCCACTTTTATCCAAAGAGCAGCCAAATTTTGCTGCAATCAATTAATTATAAAAATACTTTAATTTTCTTTAGTTAACTAACTATTCTAGTCTAGTCAACTAATTCTCTAAAGATCTTTCTCAAGGCGAACGTCTCAGGAGGTTCCTTCCATGAGGTTCTAGGATGCAGATTCACACTAAACACAACTACTTTCAAGTTGTTCAAACTGTTATTGAAACTGATTTCTTGTTCATAATTCACCTAAACCTAAAACTTTTTGGACTTTACTATCCAGCAAGGCTATCAAAATAAAAAAATGTTAGTAAATTCTATAGCGGTTTTTACATAAATATATTTACAAACAAAATTGTTAAATAATTCAACCCAGAATAAAATGAGGCCAATTTTGGCACCAAGCTCAGGAAACCAGTTTTGAACGTAAACGGCGTGCCATAAATGGCTTAAGGGAAAACTCTTGTAATTCACAGTGTGATCGCTCTGTGTACGAAACACTTTCGAGATGGAATTTTGCCACGAAAGAAGCCTCGAAACAGGAACTAGTCCTGGATCTTCCGCATACTGATTTAATTGTAAGGAGGGAAACCAACCAAACAACAATTTTTACTTGAACTTGATCCAGCTGGAATAAAATGTTTCAAAGTTTAGATTTTCATTTGGAAGGTGAAGATAAGTTGGTGCAGTTGTTGTTAAGACTTATTGGGATTAATCCCGTAAGTCTTCGTATTATTCTGACATTGAATGCCCCCATGTTGCAGCGTCACAGTAAATTTGTAATAGTGTCGTAAGCAGAACTAAATACTCAGAATGGATAAGAAAAGTGGTGATCAAACGAAGAAAGGAAAGACACCTTATAGAAGTCGCGGAAGAGGCAGGCCAGAAAGGACAACCACAGCTTCAATGCCATCGCAAGAGCCAACAAACCCCGTGTCGACGGTATCGCTAGCGGAAACGGAGAGAACGCTAGATTCTATTGGTTTGTTAATAAGCCGTAAGCAACACAATTTCCCCAAGATTCCAATTTTTGTCTCTGGACTTTGCAGATCCAGATCCAACGCATCCACCAGAAAACGTACAGTCGGGAAGGGTTGACATGGCCGAGGTCAATTTGGCTCCAAATACCACTCCTAAGGTGACCGAAAACGAAAATACCCCGTTCCCAGGTGGAACCGATCCAGGAAGAGCAGACCCTCATACTCCAGGGTCAGAATTCAGAGAATCTGACGTCATGGCACTTTCCTCCGTGACACCGGAGCCCCGTCATCCTATTATTCCCTTGCTTTTAAACATGCCAGAGTTCAATAGCAACGAGCCAATTGTTCAAGACACAAATTTTCTGACAACTCCGACAACTGTCGAATCAGAGTTGGACCACACCCATTCGTTTTCAAATCCAGAGTCAGGTTCTATAGCTGCAAGTGGGCGAAATCGTCGCCTTTCGGGATTTCGAGGTGATGAGAGGACTCGAAAAATTTCGATTGGAATTGGTGGAGTCCCGAAGAAGGGCTACTGGGGTGGAATGGATGACAGTGATGATTCAGATGATTCACTGCTGGCTCAAACATCTTCGAGCAAGCGCAGGAAGTCTAGAACTTTTGTTTTGGGGCCAAAGTTAATGGGTTATAATAGGAGACAATGGCTAATTCTCATTGTTATTGCGATGGTCGATTTCTGTTCGGCAGGTAAACGAAAATTTTGTATAATTCCATTTTCGTCAAAGTAAAATATTCTTTTTGCAGTACTCATCTCTATACAAGCTCCAATATATCCATCGGAAGCGAAAAGACGAGATGTATCACCCTCGACTTACGGAATTCTTTTCGGTGTTTTTGAATTCACAATTTTCATCATGTCTCCAACGTTTTTTAACTTGGTGAGTGACAGTAGTGTAGTGTGACCAAGCATTTAATTAAATTAGGAAAATAGTGTTAACTTTTTGGTACTTTGGATATCGTTAGGTTGACCTTGAACACTTTTCAATAACTTTTGTGAAATTTCTGGACATTATTATTTTATTATATCAGTCGTATTGTATTTATATTATTATTATCATGCTAAAGTATCCCGCAATAATCGTTTTTAACGCATTTGTTTATTCCTGAAAAGCCAGCTCCGAAAAGTAGACATGAAGAAGATGTTTAATTTTGGAATTCTGACAACAGGTATCTCAGCGATTCTTTTCAGGTAATAGAGAAATTTCGCACATTTAATCAAAATTAAGATAAATACAGTATTAAAAATCACAAATTATTTAACTTTCTTCTAGTTTCTTGGATCGAATTCCTGAAACGTCTTTGTTTCTGGTTTGTTCGTTTGTCCTACGAATTACTGAAGGTATAGGGGACGCCGCCATTTTGACCGCAGCTTACGCAATAGTTACCCTTGAATTTCCAGACTCCGTTGCGAATACTTTTGTAAGTTGAAACCACTCGAAGCTGAGTTTTAAATTTTAATGATGCATTTAATATTTTTAGACTTCATTGGAAGCGTTCCTAGGAATCGGGTAAGTGATTAATTGTAAATTTCTTCCTGTATAGCACAGCGTGGCAATCGAGAGTTGCCCAAAAATATTAATCCTATGTAATCAATTTATATGTGTATTAGATTCATTGTTGGCCCTCCGTTAGCCGGATTTCTATTTCAGGTAGGAATAATTGTTAAAAAGAATGACCGGCGAAAAACAGAAACAAAAATTCAAATACACTTTCCATGCAAACTTCCTATCTCATACTTTCTCCGAGAATGATTGACAGGTTTCGTTTCAGTACAATTCAAAAAGTGACAATTTTTTTTTTACTGATTATGGAGTAACATTTTGTTGTATTTATGAATCTTAATTGAAGTATTAGAATCTTGACTATTAATCAACTGGAAGTTTAACTTAATTTCTCCGTAAACTCTCAACGATAAATTGACTCTGACAAAAAATGACAATACGACTAGACAGAAATTAAGGATTTTCAAAATGCGTAATGCGTAAATGAGTCCAGTTTTTAAATTTCAGGCAAATGGATTTATGCTTCCGTTTCTACTATTTGGAATTTTCTTGATTACGTCCTGGATTCTGTCGCTGTCAATCCTTCCAAAGAAATTGAAAGATGACAGTCCTTCGGGTGAAGTGCGGAAACCAGCATTCTTGTCATTGCTCCAAATTCCTTCAGTCGCCCTCGCTGGATTCAGTATCCTAACTGCTACAATCAGCCTTGGATTTCTAAATTCTACTTTATATGCTCATTTAACTCAGGTAAGGAGGTTGGCGACATTGGGAAAAAACGTCAACAAGATTTCCACAATTTGATGTTCCTTAATACAGCAATCCCTAATTTTGTTGAACTCTAGAATTTATATCTATGTATATTAGATGCTATTTTACTTTAATTATTTGCAGTTCTCGCTCACCGCACCAGCGATAGGAGGAATATTTATTTTGGTCCAAGGCATGTACATATTGTCAGCCCCAGTTTGGAATGTCATTATTAATCAAGTATCAGATCCCAAGTACATTTCTGTGTTAGCAACAATATTGATATTTGTGGCTTTTCTATTCGTGGGTCCTGTAAAATTTTTGGAGATCGAATCGTAAGTGTTAATAATTTTGAGTTGTATATCCTGGAATAATTCAAGCGATTGAGTGACTACGTCTTTCTGTGCAGGAATCTTGAAGTCACTTGTGCTGCTCTTGCGCTTGGAGGAATAGCCCTTGGCGGAATCCTCGTGTCAGGGTTCATGGTGATTATGAAGGATACAATGTAGTGTGAACCTTAAATATCAACTATTGTAACACGAATGCTAAAATTTGATGTATCGATTAACAGAGAATATGGATTCCCCGATAATGAAGCAACATTTGGCATGAGCAGTGGACTATATGCCTCTCTATTTACCTTTGGTTCTTTCATTGGTCTGACAAGCTCAGGTGGGATTCTTGCGAATTATTTTTGTGGCTTCCATTTTAATCCAATTGTTCCATAATCCAATCTATTTCCAGGTATTCTATATGACTATGTTGGATTCCGTTGGGGCTGTGTTTTTCCTTTGTCAATTCATGGACTCCTCGTAAGTACCTTGAATTCCTTTCGTAAAAATCGTTAAAAAAATCGTAAATCCATCAAAGTTCGTTCTTGGTTCCAGGCAATCGTAACAACATTATATCTCATATGTGAACCTAAAAAACAACCTGGTGATCGAAGTCGCCATTCTTCCGAATTTCAAGAATCCGAACCACTCTTGATCGCTTCACGAGAATTAGCGAAGTCTCAACCGATCCTTAAGTCAGCGCATGCGCAAAAGACAGGAAGTTCTCATGGAACATCTACATCATACGAGAGCCTTGCGTAGTTTAATTGAATAGGACATTTATTTTCAACTTATTTTCCAAACTTTATTCTTGACTGCTTCTGGGAAAACGAATTATATTTTCTGTCAATGGCGTCGAACTCTGTTATTTTCTCATTCTGGCTTAAACAACCAGTTGTCACTCGATTATTAGAATAATGCTCTCTAACTTGCTCTCGTTTTATCAAATACATTTATCTGAGGTGATAAAAATTTGTATGACTATGACTGACTGTCTGTTTATGATGATTTCTTTGCTTTGGAAATTTTTTGTTGTTCTGCGACTGAAAAGAAGGTTGAACGGAAGAGCTTTTTCAGTTTTTAATGTGTAAATTCATCTCTTTCTGTCTTATTTTCACGTAAAAATTACTGTCAAGTCAATCAGGACAAGGCTTTTGGACTATCAACTAACGTTCTGCTTGTGTAACGTCAAATTTAGTCGGCATCATGGACTTGGACGAAGGTGTCCGCTCTGTAGAAACGCCTGCTTCCCCAAGGTCAACTGAAACAGCGAACAAAAGTGTTCATCCATCCTCCCCTGAACCAGTTCCCTGTGCTTTGAGTGGCATACTGGAGCGACAAAGCAGTTGGCCAGAATTGCCAACGACTTCTCGTCCCAACATCGTAACCGATATTGTTAAAACTAAAGACGGAATGTCTGAAAGTCCGGATTCGGAGACAACTAGTTCAGGTCACACTGAGGAAAAGAAAGTCAAGCGTCGCAGGGTCATGATAATTCCTGAGGAACCTCGAACTTTTGATGGCCTTACGCGTAGACAACTTCTCAGTTTAGCTGTGTTGGCACTCAGCGATTTTGTGGGGGCGGTTCTGCTTACGAATCAAAACCCTTGGTTTCCCATTCAAGTAAGTTAACTCCAAGATTGTTGAGAAGGCTTGATATTTTTACAGCTTGTGGATTCGTACTTAAGATCTATGTTTTACAGGCTCAGGAACACGGTATTTCAGTTGGACTTTCTGGAACAGTTTTTGCAGGCTTTGAGTTAGCTTGCTTCATATTTTTTCCATTACTTCAGGGAAAGGTAAATGTACCAAGCGTTAATTGTGCTAATTTATGAATAATAAATAGGAAATACTATTGTCAAATTCTGATTCATAGCTTCATCGCTGCTGCATCTCACCACAGACGCTCTTCCACTTGGGAATATTTACAACCTCCACTTCTATTATTCTATTTTCGTAAGTAAGATTACGGTGAATTTATTTTAGGAAATCATTACAAGTGAATCGTACAACCACAGGTTTCTTGGATACGTGAGTGATTGGTCTATTTTCTTTGGATTTGCCATTGTTCTAAGATTCGTTGAAGGCATTGGACAGGCCGCTTTGAGTAAGTGAAAAAAATCATCGTTGCAATCATCATTACATCGATGAATGGTGACAGGAACAAGATGTTAAAATCCTTGCTAATTATTGATATTCATGCTTATGAATAGCAAGAAACGTTCAGCAGTTAATAAAAAACCAAAAATAAATATTTAATTTTGCCTTCAATTTTAGTTTCAGCTTCCTTTGCAATCATTGCCCTCGAGTTCCCAACGGCTCTGAGTTCAGCGTTTGTAAGATTTTTTATTGGCAATTCGCAATTGGTTCATACAATTTCACAAAGTTTTTTCTCTTAGGTTTCACTGCAAACATTTTTTGGACTCGGGCTAATCTTGGGTAATTTGATAACTTAATTGATTAGTCTAATTAATTCAAGTATACGATTTTAATGTAAAGTACTGATAACGGTTTTTTCTGACTCCAGGACCGCCATTGGGTGGAGCTTTATGGGATGCATTCCCAGTGAGTTACCCAAAATATATACAGTTATTAGGTTAATGACATCTTAAAATTCTAAAGTTTACATTTGTTACAGTCGCCGAAACGCTTTACACTAGTCTTTGGAGTTCTTGGAGCTGTGGCTTTAATTGCTGCAATTGTCGGCCTTTTATTCCTGCCTCAGAGTCGTGGTGATCATATCGACGAATTGGAACGAAACGGTCATACAAGTGGTTTCCGTGTTCTTGGCCTTCTTAAGGTCAATTCCGTTCCTCTAATGGGATTCGCAGCGTTTAGTAGTGCCGTGAGCTTGGGATTTTTGTATGTGACCTTGTCACCATTACTTTTACAGGTTAGGCACTGATTTGTCTGCGGCTAACAATAAAAAGTTCCTAACAATAATGTTTCTAACCTAAACTAACCTAACGAAACCTAACCCTAACCTAACTCTTCACCTTAATACAGCTCAACCTAATCTAATTTCAAACTTTTGTGCAGTTTGGAATCCATCCGGTCTTACTCGGAGGAATATTTCTTCTCAATGGTGGAATTGCGGCACTTCTTGCACCAGCATTCTCCCGTCTGATTGATTTAACTCACACATCAAAATTGTTAACAATTTTTGGTGCAGTACTGATTTTTGTTGGATTTTCACTGATTGGCCCCGCATCGTTCATTCCGCTTGAAACGTAAGTCAATTGCTTACTATAAATATAAATTAGACAAATACTTTTGTAACGCTTGGATTGTAGGACACCATGGCTAGTTTCCATTGGACTGTGCTTACAAGGACTTGGCATTGCCGCTCTCTGTGCCTCAACATTTAGATTTATACTGTACCAAGCCGTGTAAGAATTTTGACTTTTGAATTTTGAAGTTGAAATAATATTTAATAAATTTTTTGGCTGCATTTTTGTTCAAACCAGAAAAAGCGGCTATGCTGACAACGTCAAAACTTATTGGCTTGTTTCATCTCTTTGGACAATGTTGTTTTGTTCTGGAATTCTGGTTGGGACAATTTCAAGCGGATTTCTAGTTGATGCATTTGGGTTTCCAAGTGCTTCATGGTTGGTATTCGATCTACAAATTTTGGTGGTAAGGGTCTAAAGCCAGAAGTCAAAAGCCTTTGCAAACGATTTGAAATGATATGTTTTGAAAATTGCCGCATTTTATTGTTTGCCTTTTTAATAGATTGTCTTCACATTGGTTTCCATTCTCAGCACTGGAATCATGAAATACCAGACAAGTCCTAACCGAGCTGCTTACACTGCTCTCGACACCGAATCAGAGCCACTCTTAGGCTCAGCTCGACGCTCAAAATTTAGTGGATTTCACCGAAAGTCAGAACCACGAAAGCGTGTGCTTTCAGAACCCTTAGAGCCAAAGCCCAGTCCTTTGAAAACATATGGCGGAATTGAAGACAACGATTCCGACGAACCTTCCGACCCTTAAAATTATTTTGTACCGAGACTCAAATTAGTTTGTAGTTAGCTTTATGGGATCATTGAATTACAGTTACAGATCTGTTTCTGCCCCAGGAGAAAGTAAATTTGACTCAATTGTTGTGTACCAGCGATTGCTGAAAATGTGATTCAACGACGACGGTGAATGCGTGAAATAAATTTTGTATATGTAGTTCATTAATGTCTCGATTGTTGATTTTATAATTGTTTCACATGGGCAGAAACGTCTGAGCTTCGATTCATCAAGTGTTACGCTGTGATTATTTCCTTATCAGCCATATGACCACTTAATTTACACAAGATTAGAAACTATTGTGAAAGGAGTATTTTTTGAGCCTACTCCTCAACTGATTATGAATTTTTTCAATTGATTTTAAAGCTGAGTTTTCGAAATTTGTAACAGTATTTACACGCATAATGCATTAACTTTAAAAATGGGAAGCGACAGCGACAGTTCACAGGAGCGACTCAGTACAAAATCACCAAGAGGTCAAGGTCATCATAGTGGCAGCGAATCTGAAAAGAGCCGAATACCTCAGCATATAACTTTCAGCTTTGATGACTATAACATTGAGACGGAAAAAGCTTTTGACCCTTATCCATTAAATCAGGCTCTTATACCAAACAGTGCGACGGCAGTAACGGACAATTTAAAATTCAGTCCTAGGGATCCAGAGGATAGTAAATTTCAAAATTCAGATTCAAATGGCGCTGATGACTCAACGAAATACACGAAGCGTCAACTTCTCATATTATTTGTTTATTCGTTTACAGAATTCTTTTCAGGGGCTGTTGTTAGTCTTCAGGTAACTTAACAAAATCACTTTCTAGAAATTTATTACAAAATATGACCGGAAGAACACTTGTACATATTTATTAAGTTGCTGACTTAATATGTATCAGTAAAAAAGAATTTCAAAAAATTTCAAAAATTTCAAGAAAACTTAATAAATAAATATTTTTAATATTCAAGGCACCATTCTACCCGGCAGAGGCAGAAAAGAAAGGAGTCACGGCCAGTGAATATGGAGCCGTTTTTGGAATTTTCGAATTCACAGTTTTCCTCGTTTCGTTCGTTTATGGAAAATACGTAAGAAGCTAACGCAAATACGATTTATATGATAGTTCTAAATTATGTTTTATTTAATTTACTAAAGATGAGTTCTGTTGGACCTAAATTCGTGTACAATCTTGGCCTATTTGTAACTGGAGTTACTTCTATGCTGTTTGGGTAATTGCATTCCTTCCAAACTAAAAAAAAGTTAATTTAAATTATTCACAATTAAAATTTTAATTTTAGGATGCTAGATCAAATTGAAGATCGAACAACATTCTTTGCTCTGTCAATGGTGACAAGAATAGTAGAAGCATTGGCAGGTGCGTTCAAACGTTTTTAAATCAGGCGTACTGAGAAAATATTATTTTGCTAATGCTAATAAATTATTAACTATATCAAATTTTGCATAAAAGCTGCTGGATGTATGAACGCCGCATTTACGATTATTGCACTCGAGTTCCCGAAATCTGTGGCAACAACCTTTGCAACAATGGAAACTCTTTTCGGCGTTGGGCTCACTTGCGGACCTATTATTGGTGGTGCTCTTTTTCAGGTTTATAGACCAAGAAATTCACTTAATATTTTCGAATTCGTTAGAAATTGTATGAAATTGTGTGAAAATTGAAATAGCTTGGAGGATATTCGCTACCATTTGTTTCAACTGGCATTTTGCTAGTGTTCACTTCAGTCTTCACGTTCTTTGTACTTCCAACACCAATAGATACAAACGAAAACATTGAAGACGGTAAAGGATTGGTCCAACTTGTGCGAATTCCAGAAGTAACCGTGTCTGCATTCAGCATTTTTGCGTCTGCTATTAGTATTGGTCACTTATCATCCACCCTGGAGCCTCACATTCGAGAGGTAAAACCTCTGCTCCTGGAGGAAATAATTTACAACTCAATTTAAAAAAGCTAACCAAAAATGTCATTTTAAGAATAACAAATTTCGGTAATTTTTAGTTTGAACTTGATTCTGTTTCCGTTGGACTCGTCATTGTAATTTCGGGCGCCACTTATGCCATTCTAGCTCCGATGTGGTAAGATCAGTTAAAAAAAAGTATAATTTATGATTAAAATTGTAAATATAATTAAATGTAATTTACTGGGAGTATTTTACTGTAAGTAATTTATTTTATTTTAGGGGTAAATTGTGTGATCGATTCCCTAAACTCGACGCTTATATGCTCATTGGCTCTCTGTTCACAATTGTTGGGTATATACTAATTGGACCAGCTCCTTTCTTACCTCTCGATACGTAAGTCAGACATTGAACGATGTTGCAATTTTGGATTTCGACAATTTCGTTTTTCAACTTTTTTTATTTGAAAAATTTCAAAATGGCAGGATTCTATGGGTAACTTGCGTTGGATTAGTATGTCATGGAATTGGACTCGGCGCTTGTCTAGTGTCGTCATTCATACAATGCCTCACGAGTGCCAAGTAAACAACAACATGTTACGGTTAACTCCAAAATATGATCTGATATATCTGATATGATAAATTGTGATCTGCTAATTGTAATCTGCTAATTTGTGAATTCGGATAATTTCCAAAGTGCCCATGGATTTCCTGATAATGTATCCACTTACAGCTTGGTTAGCGGGATCTGGGCTTCATTTTTTTCTTTGGGAAATTTTTTAGGCCCAACAATTTCTGGCGTAAGAAATGTCAAAACCAAATTATAAAATTAAAATTTTTACAAAATTTAAATCAACATCTTACACTTTGCAAAGGTGCTATACGACACAGTGGGATTTCGAAATGGAACCCTCTTCGTGATTGGCCTCCATTCTTTTGTGGTAAAAAATGTCTTAACGATAAGATATGTCGCAATTTAATATTTTAAAATTAAGTGTAAAAATAATTAATTGTAAAATTACAGGCAATTCTCATAGGATATATGATGTGCTGTGGCAAGAAGCCAAAGATTGGAAGTAGGAAACGTTTAAGCGATTTTACAGAAAGTGACCCTTTACTCGGAACGAGTAAAACTTATAACAATACGAAACGATAGTTTTTGGTATTTGTAATTACTTAATCACTAATTCTTATTTAAATTTGGATTCTCATTTTTAGCAGAAAAAAACAAAACGTCACATTTTTTAACCTGTCTTGCTAAATTATGTAAATCTCTAAATACACAATTCGAAATAAATTAACGAAAAACAATGGAAAACTGTATTTTGTTGTCAGATTTAAACGCCGGTCGTTTTCTTGTCCGATTTTAGTTTAGGAGATAATACTTTAAGGAGCACAAGGTGCTTCGTTCTTGTGAAATGTTGATATTCCCGGTAATAACAACTTTAATACTAATCTATAACAGTTGTGCTACGCCATTGGTTGATCGAAACCAAATTTTCGATGCACCTGTTGAACCAATTGAAGCCAACGCTCAGGAAATTCATCCGGCACTGATTCACGGTTATGAGGAATTTGTAGCCCGAAGACAGGTTAAATTATTTTAATAAGTTTAGAAAAAAAAATGAAGCTGATCTTTCAGAGAAGAAAAAGGTTTCAGTAGCATTTGGTTAAATTTTGATTTAATAATTAGAACAATTTGTTCCTGATTGCAGAAACGAACTGTCGACCCAGAAAAGGAAGCTTGGTTTCGAGGAAAATTAATTCATTTAAAAAGAAAACTAAGAAAGAAAATTTACAAAACTGAAATTTGTCTTGGAAGAAATGAAGATAGAATTCACAAATGCTTCTGGCATATGTTTTAGCGCTTCAAATATTTGCAAAGTGGAAAAGCAAAGTACTTCTTATGCCAGTGCTACTTCTAGTGCTTTTCAACTTAATTCATAACCAATTAAATTAAGTCGGGTCATTGCTCCAAATGAAACTGCAAGCAGGAGCTACTTTTTCGTATGATTAGATTGGAAATAGCACCTGCAGTGATTAATTAAGCATTGACTAAATAGCAATTCAACTAAAGTTTATAAATACAAGTCGAAATAGCTGATTTCTCCAGTAGTTCATTCATTTAAAACTTCAAGAGACATGGAGCTCTATTTCATCATTTTCCTGGTTGCGGTTGCCCAGTGTCAGTTCTTTGACCCTGTAATGGATGACAAAACTTACCTGGATCGAATTGACCAACAACTTCTTGCAGAAGTAGAATCATCTGCGATGGAACTCATTCAACAAACGAAGGAAGCTGAAAAAGTTACAAAGTCTTACATTTCAATTAAACTGAAGGATAATGTCTTTAAGGTCTAAAGCTAAAACTAAATCTTCAAACCATACGTAATTGTTGAAATATGTGACACAATTTGTCTATTTGCAGGCCCTGCGAGCATTAGCTCTTGTAGACGAAGTTGAATTTGAAGAAAAAATAAAGAACCCTTCCCGGGCTGGAAGACAGGAATCGGGAAGCGGCGGTTCTGGAGACGCTGAGGGTGCTGAAGCCGAGCAATCAGAAGGTGGGGACGACGACACTGCAACAGAAAAAGCTACAACCCCACTCACTGGCCTCAGCACTGCAGTCAAAATCAATCAAAATGTTTGTTAATCTTCTGAAAATTGGCATTATTAGTAAATTCGATACTTACCCCACATAAATTCCTAAAATCTCCTCTTCCAGGTTTTTCAATTCATTGGTGAAGCCATTAAAACGATATTCAAAGGTGTGGGAGGAAAGAAAAGCTATGTTCGTGCCGGAACGTCATCCGGCAATTCATCCTTAACGGAAGTGTTGCCCGATTTAATGAAGAAACCTTACGCGGAACAACTCGTGGGAATTCTCAATTTGTTAGCTGAAGAAAATGGAGACAAAAAATCAAATACAGTAACAGTTGAAAAAAATCCATTCAAGGCAATTTTTGGAAATCGTGGAAGTAAGTCAATAAAAACTTTAAAAATTCAAAAATAATTTCTAAATTTCTGCAAATTTAATTATTTCTTCGAATTTCTAAATGTCTTCGTATTTCCAACTTCGTATTTGTAATTTTTTTTCTCCATATTTTCAGGAAAAGGGGAAGCTGGACAGAAGGAAGTTGTCGTGGAGTACATTGAGAATTTAAGGCAGAATCATCCTCAACTCTTACCAGATTTGAATCGTGGAATATTGGAGCCGCAGCGTCTATTGCGTGCCATGTCAAACGTAGTTTCTGGAATTCAGCAAGACATTCACATCTAAGAATAAAACATATTCATCAGTTAGAAATAATTACTATTAATCTATTGTTTTTAGTTAAATGAGGTTGAGTTTACCATCCTAATTAATTCGTAATTAATTCTACTGCACAAGTGTAAATAGGACCGGACCCAAGCGAATGTGTGTAATTGAGGAAGAATATCATTTCGTTTTATTACGTCATGGAACAAGCCAAGTAAAATTAACAAAACATTGAAAAGATTTACTTCTTTCGACAAAAGAAGCAAAATGTTTAACAACCTTAGTCACTAACAACTCGATGAAATTGGTCGGTTAATTCAGCGAGGTGTAAAATGGTTCACATTTATCGTTCACTTCTAACAGACGTGACATGTAAAAAGGTTCAAATCACAATAACACAACCAAAACTATAATAGCTAAACTATTAATAAGCGTAAGCCAAACTTAGAGTATTGAAAAAAGTGACGTTGTGATGTGACAACTCCAAATTTTGTTCTGAAAGCTTCGAGTTTCAAAAGCACTACACCGTTTTGAGTTCATTAGCTTCATCTTCATCTTCTGGCTTCACGATTTGGTAGGTGATGAGATATTCTGGATAAGCTTGTTCTCCCCGGTAGACAATGGATTCAGGATAAGTCAATCCCCCTGCTGAAGGTCGTCCTACTACTGAATGGTGACCTGGCGGAGAATGGGCCATTTTCATAGCACTAAATTGTAGAAAGGATTTTCCAAGAGTGACACGACAGAGGAGGAGCTGTCGATGACACACGTAGCAACTCCGGTCTTTGTGCACTGGGCAACCCATCCCGCCTGCGCAAAAAAAATATTAACTACTTATAGTAGACCAGCCAGGGTTCACATAAAACCTTTAATACATTCAATAAGTTTCCTACAAACTCACCCCCAATTCCGTAAACATACTGATTACTCTTGGACGAATGTTCAGCAAAATAAATTCCAGCTCCGAACATTCCCCTTAAAAATATTCAATGCAAAGGTTAAGTAGTAATAATTATAGATAAACAATTTCAAATTAAACTTAGACTTATAAAATTCAAAATCCCAATACCCTATGTAAGCGTGTCGTTCGTCAAAACCTTTGTGTACAATGGCTGCGATCTTAAAAAAATCAAAAGTTCAGGTCTAACAGTTCTTCAGCACTTTTCAGTATAGATTTCAGTATAATTTATTACCTGCGGAGTTCCATGAAAAAGCATTTTCTCATTTGGCCCTTCACGGCCATTTTCTTCTCCAACTTCTGTCCGCCTGTGAACGTAACGTTCCCACAGCTTGGGATTTTTGACTTTTTGAATCTAAATCAGAAGAAGATTAATTTCAGTGATTTGCAATTCCAGAAACAATGTCTGGAGTTGTTTCTTAGACGAAAAAAGTCACCTTCAGCACATTGTATCTTGAGAAAATTCCACCGGCATGCCCATTATCCCTATGGTTCCTTATGGTAGCTTGCATCTCTTCCTCGACGGCTAAGAATTCACGGTCGTCTCTTGTCAATTCAACGAGCATCGTCCCTCCGCCCATTGTCGTCCTCCATTTATCAATGCCTTTTACCAGCAAGTGCCGATGACCGTAAGCAGTCACTCCAATTCCTCTGAGGTCGTCATGTGCCATTTCGCCCAAGATTTCCAGCGTAATTTGTTCTTTTTCAAAAATATCTTTAAGATGGTCAAGTCCAAGGGAAGATAAGAAGGTGGAGATACCCTTCATTTGAGATTTGGAACCTCTAACATTTACGTCACAACTAACGGGTTCCCCGTCATTAGCATCTCCGTCCCCGCCTCCAGAGGAAAGAAGAGATCGAATAGGAATGAGAAATGGGTTTCCAGAAGGCATTATCACAGTTTCATTGGCCACTCCTGAAGGGGACTGCAGGCTGGCCCCATCAGTGGGACTTGCGGGACCTGTATTAGTGCTGCCTGCCAGGTGAATTATTTTACACCCAGTTTTTGATGATGAAGATGTATCCGTTAGCGACTCAAACTGGCGCATGGCGTCGTAGAGGAGGCTTCGTACATCATCAGCCACAGACAAATCCAAAGCTACATCATAAATTCATAACAGGATTAGAAGTGATTATTTTTACTTATTGACTGTCATTACTATATTGTCTACTAAAACATTCGTTACGTGTATGGTTTTCTTGATTTTTAAGGAAAGGATCTGCACCGTGAGCTAGCAGCAAGGAACAAAGATGCGTTCGAGATTTTTGAGAACTTTCATGTAGGGGTGTAAATCCTGTTGCAAAAACAATAATAATTAGAATTGTGGAACTCGCTTCTTTGGAAATTATTTATTCGGGTCGAACCCCATTTGTCCGGAATATTGATGTGACTATTGTGTTTGATGAGTAGAGCGGCGATTTCGAGGTGACCGTACGAACTTGCGTTCTAAAAAATCCAGGTAAGGATAATAGGATTTACAATTTACAGCTTTATAAGAATACAATAAGAGTAATAAGAAATAACTACTCAAGATTTCGTTGAATTCCTGTTGATTGATATGAAATTAAATTCTTACGTGTAACGGGATGAGCCCTGAAAAAAAAAGATTATATATTAACATTGATGTATTTTTCATTAATATTCCCACAGCACGAAAAATTATTCTCCTCACGCCTCGCCTCACCTCCTTTATCCTTGCTATTAACATCACATCCGGGTATGCTTAGCAAATATTCCGCTACTTCCAGATTGTTATACCCGCTGTAGAACCGTGAATAAAGACAAATGTTAGAAGCCTGGAATATTTAAACATTGTTTATAAGTAATTATCTCACCAGGCCAAATGAAGCATCGTGCTGTGTCTTCCATTTGGATCTCGTACGTTTATGTTATCTGGAGTGACTAATTTCTTAATTTTTTCTAAATTCCCTTTCTTGGCAGCTTCGAGTAGAGCTGAATTTGATTGTAAGAGATCGGCAATGTCTTCATCTTTGCAAAGATCAATGGGCAGATTTCCATCTCGATTTCTTTTGGTCGGATCAGCTCCATTCTGGAGCAAGTACTTTACAATTTGGTACTTGGACTTTGCCACTGCTTCGTGGAGAGGGGTATATTTCCACAGATCAGCAGCATTGACATTGGCACCAGCCTTGACAAGTAGCTCTGTTACTTCCATGTGTCCATAACTGACGCTATAATAAATTCACAAATTACTCAAAGCACTTCTCTACTTAGATTAAGAAATGATTAAATATAAAGTTTCGTTCACTAACGAATTATGGATTGGATTGAGAAATCCCTTGTCTTTGGCATCTACCGAAGCTCCCATCTGAAGGAGATATTCAACAACAGCAATTCGATTGAATCCACTTGCAAAGTGAAGTGCTAAAATATAAACCAAGCACTCATAATTTCAGATGGACAGTATGAGCGTTACAGATACAACTCACGCGTGGAATTCCGCCCGTTTATGTCTCTGCAGTTGACTATGTCTGGCCTTTCAGTTAGAATGTTCATGACTGTATCCAGGTCACCGCTCCTACTTGCCTCCAGCAAGCGATACTCGATATCAACAATAAGTGGTTCTAAAATTATATTGTCAATCAGAATGCGAGTACAAATTATAAGAATTTCGCAAAGTTCAGTCTTTTACCGTGCAGGATTTTAACAAAACTGGAAGACGCCAGCTGGGCAGCAGTATATCCTTGATGAGAAGTTAGAAGTGTGTCCGCTCCATAGGAGCGAAGCAAGTGGCATCCCTGGATATTGTCACTACGTGCACAACGATGAAGAGCTGGAATAAAATACGAATCAGACATTTCAAAACAAAGTGAACTCATTCAACTGAATTTTTAGTAAAATATTTCCATTAAGAAACTTACGCGTTTCTCCATTTCCGTCAATAATGTTGAAGTCCGCGCCATTCTTAAGTAAGAGCTCCATAATATCAACCAAGTCATTTCGATCGGCTGTTAGATGAAGCGGCGACTCTCCATCTTTGGTTTTATCGTTGATGTTTACCCCTTTCTTGACAACTAGTTCAATTACTTTGCGCATCTGTGGTTGAGGCCACCCGACTAGAGCTACGTGTAAAGCATTTTCGAGCGTAAATGGATGCTTGAACTGCTGTACAAACTGATCTGAATACTTCTTCACCCGGGAAATGTCACCAGATCTAACTGCGTTTAAAAGGTTGTGACCACGAAACTCATAAGTGAGACGGTCTTGAAGTTGACGTGACGCTGCCAGGTCAATGGCAGATTTAGAATGACAGTTGGGTATAGTTGGATCCGCTCCGTGACTTAATAATAAAGAACACACATCCGCTCGACCTAAGAAAATTAATTCTGCTTTGAATTTTTACTTCTAAGTACATTCGTGTTAATTTCAGAAAAGCTAAAATACCTTACCCTTTGAGCTAGCCTCGTGAATTGGAGCAAATTGCCACAAATCCACGGCGTTTACCGATGCTCCATGTTGGATCAACAGTTCACAAATTTCCAAATGACCGTATGATGATGCATTGTGAATTGGAACCAAACCACTGTTAAATAAAACTTAATTAGTGCTGGTAACAATGGAAAAATATAATAATAATAATAAAACATATTATTACCCTCTATCTTTGGCTCCAAAATCAGCACCGTGCTCCAATAATATTTGTACAATTTTCAACCGATTATACCCGGCCTAAAGTCAAGGTCACTCAAATTCAATTTACCAGGGTTAAGTATTATTCGGGAACTTTTGGAGCAAACTTACGGCTAAATGCAGTGGTGTACTTTTCCGTCCATCCTGGGCGTGGCAGTTGACATTAAATGGAGTCAGATAGGACAAAACTCTGTTAACAAAAATACGGGATTAATATTATGAACAACGTTTAATGGATCTTAGATTCTATTTATTTCACTTTTCTTCATTTCCAGATCGTGCAGCATCCAACAAGTGATGTTTCATATATTCGCCAGTAAAAACCATCTGGGTTGATCCATCAGCCAAATCAATAGCAGTCTTCCCTTCAGAATTTCGTATTGAAGGATCTGCTCCGTTTTGAAGAAGAACTAGCAATATTAAAACGGAATTGCAGGAATCAATGTATGAATTAAGAGTTTAGATATAATTCTAGTCGTAACAGTGGATAAGCTTACCAATGCAAACATCGCATTTTCCTTTAATGCTGGCTTCCATCAATCCAGTCCAATTCCAATTGTCTCTGAAACAATAAAAAAAAAATTTTTACAAAGTATTAACTACACATCAATGGCAAAAACAAAATATAGGCACTCTAATAGTGCAAGTTATTCATGGTGGCCTACCTGGCATTAACATCGGCTCCTCTTGCTAGCAACAATCGTACAACCTCTGCATGGCCGAAAGAGCATGCTAATATAAATAGAATTTATTATGCTTACAATTCTCCTCGTTTACTAACTATTACTATTTAATTATTACACAAAATTTTACCATTGTGCAAAGGTAAGAGCCCACCTTCGTCTTTAATATTAATATAGGCTCCGATATTTAGTAAATGTTCAACGATTTCCTTTCGCCCGTAACCTTAAATAGTTAACTCCGAAATTAGTATACGACACATAATTAATTATTAACAAAACTCCGCACCTGCGCTAAAGTGTAACGGTGTGGATCTGCGCCCATTTGTATCCCTTTCGTTGACATTCCTTGAATTAGCCAACTGTTTAACGCGATGGAGGTCCCCAGCTTTACAAGCTTCAAAAAGTCCCTTTAGTTGGTCCTTCGGACCTGGCGAAGTTTGAGTCGATGTGCTTCCCTGTGGTACTGGACAAAGAGCCAACGCTGTGTTGTTGGCTTGAGTATGAGTATTATTGGGTGAACAGCCAACTACACTTCCTCGACCGTCGGGGGAATAATTGGTCAAGTGAAAGGTATTTGCCCTGTACGAAGCATTCGGAGAACAGTTGCAAGACTGTCTTGGACTGATGGATCCGCCAATCCCAACACAGCCCACTCGAGTACTTCCGACGTCTGAACAACAACTAAGGGTTGAACTGTGAGTTGAAGGCGAGGGTACTGTAGAAGACATTTTCAGCCTTTTGGAAATACACGGTGCATGAATACTTCAAACTGGATACTGGAGATCGTCAAACAGTCTAGCGTAAGTGAGTATTGACGAGTATTATCACCCCAAGTTCCACATTTTTTGACACATCAGTCAGTTTATAGAATGTTCAAGCGTCAACCTCAAGCGCGACACTATTGATGACCCCAAATCCGATTGGGCTGTTAGTTCCTTCTGGTCACATGATCATCCCATGTCCTTAGAAGTGTGATCGTAACAAGTTGTGTCGTAACTGAATATTAAGGGACATTGATGCAATTTCTTCGTGATTCTGTTGCAAAATTGGAGAGTACTAAGTGATATCATGAGTCGGCAATACCTCCTCATGTGTGTTAGACTTTCGAGGTGGTAAATGATTAGATAATTGTAGTAATTGAGGTCTTGTTAGAGATGAGATCTTGCGTAATTTGGTCAGAGTGAGTGAGTTTGGACTGTAGACAGCAGCAGAGTCATTTCCCCTTGTGTTTTGGTTGTGTTGTGATTAAGGTAACTGCAAGGGGTAAGAAACCAGCTGATCCTAAATTGCAACAAAACAAAGGAGTTGGTGACAATGGCCTGAGAAACAGATACTGTCGTCGCCACACATTATGATTGATGTGACTATATATTGTGAAAACCTTACCCTGTAGGTACCTTTATACAGGAAACTGTTAATTGTTCTTGTTGGCCATGACGAGATGAAGGAAGAGATGTAATCCCATAAAAGGGAACCTCAGTCCTCAGAGGTGTCAGGAAATCCTATTGTTTTTTTTTNGGAAGTTGACGTAGACAGGAGATAAAGAGATGTTTTCTTTTTTAAGTGTCGTAGCTACTTTACGCAGATGTACGATCCGTCTATGTGTGCTCCGTCTATCACCTAAACCTAAACCTCCGTATCCGCAAAGCATGTGAGGAACCTCTCAACCAAATTCCAATCTGTTTTTTGTTGCGAGCAGTTGAACCGTTCCCGCATTCAATATTGTTGACCTGGGTCAACTCCTTCCTGGTTACAATTCAATGTCATAACCTTTCTCCTACCATCCTAACTAACAGTTTTTCCTTTCATCGAGACGAGCAAAAACTTGTTGTGATTCATTGACCTATGACCCGTCCTTAACTTCCGAAAAGGTTAAAAATTGAATAACGACATATACAATTTCTATAATACCGAAGTCCCTTGCCTTGTCACTGGTTCAGGGATATCTATTGTGCGCCTGTCTCACATCTGCTCGCCTACTTTAGAAAACCCGTTGTACAACGGTTTATGTTTCCTCAACACCGTCTTTTGGAGCTCATTGGAGTTTCTACCTGCCAGGCGAATCTCCTCGGCCGACCTCCCACTTAAGCCTCGTATTTATCGCTGTAGATAACCACAATAATAATAATTAATTTTTAGAATTTGATTTGAAAAGTCACAACTAATCGAATTTAGCCGACTTGAAATCAAGGCATTTATTTTTTTTTATTTTTACTAAAACACGGATTTTTTATAGGTACTGATTCCAGATTCTCAATCCGTCGTCGCGGGATGAGTCCGCTTCCGCACTCCCCGGTCAACCGCGGCGAGGCGATTGGGGAAAGGTCACACCTTCATGTGAAACAATTCAAATCGGTGTCGGTGATCCGACACCGATTTATAAATTAGCATAAACCAAGTGTTTAAGTTAATTACAACAGTTGTTTCTAAACCATACCCCAAAACTTGTCATAATTAGTAGATGGGATGTTAACGTGGAAGTGAAAAGAAATGGTCTAATTTTATTCTTGAGTTAAGGAGTCAGTTAATTGTTAATTGTGGACCTGTGAGAAACTTTGTCATAATTAAATTTTAGATTTTTTAGATTATGTTAAGAATTTTTAATTATATTTTTTTTTCAAGAGGCCTGTTTTACATGAAACTTTACGTGATTATGAATTAAAAAAATTCTACTACAATCCTGCAGAGAAAGCACGCTTTCACTGGCTGGCGAATCCCTTGTCTCAAATCTTGATTTTGAAATTATGATTTTAGTTATTCAATTCTCGGTTAAAAAAACCTTTATATCACTATTTCAATTTTCACAAATACATAATACCCAATGGGACTTTCCTTCAGTGTTCAGCTGCTTACGGCAAAAAAAAAGCTTATTTCTTTAGGGGAAGGGCGGATGGAACTGTAACATTTTACAGGAGTATATTACACGGATATTTAGCCCGCTGGAACAATTTTATAATTATTTTTAGTTAGTTTTGAATAAATTCCAAAACAGATGTAAGTCTATT
>JABASL010000039.1:16213-34720 GCA_019775825.1 Neanura muscorum | reverse complement strand
GGAAAAAATCTAGTATTGGAGTGAAGCTCCAATACGGACGCTATTATTTGTTTTAGACTAATTCGAGGTCGCTGATTCCGAATCTGCAATCAGATTTCGGCGGTCTCGCCAAACAAAAAAGTTGTGAATTTTTTCAAAAAAATTAACTTGAGTTGGATTTAGGCAACTGACGCTGATTGTTTCGCTCACCATGCATTGTTTCACTCAATAATTTGTTGATCAGATTTCCAAAAAGTTTTAGGTTACAGCGGCCGAACGAAGTCCGGCATTCAGCCTAAAACACTGGCTCGTGTTTTCCTAAACCTGAACACTAAACCTAAAACGGGAATCATTGAATGTTGAAGTAGAATAGACGTAGAGAACTGGGAGATGGCTTGGCGCCGCAGTAGTAGTGGCTCCCCCACTGGTGACATTTTCGGTTGCCGAGACCGCCTAAATCTGATTGTGGATTCGGAATCAGCGATCCTTAATTAGTCTAGAAAATATTAAAAACCTGAATTTTTACCTGAATCTTGAATTAGATAATGCTCACATGACTGTGGAAGTCGACCATGAACAGCTCATGCCACCCAAGTGGAATGTGGACCTTCCTGCCGATACTGACAATACTGGTTCAGAGCTTCTGGGTAAGTCTTAATCATCTAGAGAATGTGGGTACATGCCTGGAATAGGGTGGCGCAGAAAACAGCTTTTTTTTTGAAAAGTTAAGGTCTTACCCTCCAAAAGTGTGCCATTTCATGAAAAAAAAATTTTGTAAAAAAAAAAAAAATGGACCCGATCAGTTGGCCTTTAGGGGTCGCACAAGGTCACTCAAATTTCCCCATGTATTCCTTATGGGGCCTCATCCTCGAAATCGATTGGAGCAATTTTTTCGGACAAAAATTGCTCCCAAAATTAACAAACTCTGTTCCTACACTAACCAGAGGGTAAGGAACTCGAATTCAAAGAGAAAATTAAAAAAATTTAAAAAAAAGTTATTCAAGATTGCGTTCACACGTACCCTTATGAGAAACGAACTCAATCCTGAATAACTTTTTACTGAATTGACCAATGTGCCACTCTTGAACTCTTGTTGAGTTAGAGATGGTACTGATGTCAACCTGAGGTCAATCTGGAAGTTCTTGACCAAGGTTGGCTCTGACCACAAAATCGAACCTTTGACGACGACTTTCAATTGAGGGTCGTCGTCAAGGTCGGTTTATGCACACTCCAGGTTACAACCCCGGGTTGAATCCCATAAGGATATGAGCTTTTAGGAGTTCTTTTTCGACTTCTGGCCAATTTTGTCGGTGAAATTCGAAGAAAAATTGGGGGGTCATCTGAGGTGACGGGTAGTCTATGTACCGAGTTTCAAATGATTCGTAGACTTGCACCTCGTGCCATCTCCTTGTCAGTGTAACCGAATGTTATTCTTGAAATAGGAAATGAAAATGTTCATATGACTCTGGAAATGGATCGTGCAGACGTAGTGGTATTACCAAAGCTGGAGCTGAATACGGACCTAGCTGCCGCCGTCGACACCAAAGTTGCGAGCAAGATTAAGCTCGAAGGCTTTCGGAAAACAGGACGGATTCCTGTGCCCGTGGTGACATTAAGCAGCAGCAGCAGCGACGATGAAAGCAGCGACGACGAAAGCAGCGACAGCAGTCAAGAAATGCCTAGTAAAGGACGTAAGGGAAGTGTGAACATGAACATCCCCCCACAATTCATGAATCCAAACCTTATGAATCCTTACTTCGGATATCCCCCAAGGGCTTATCCTCAACAAACGGCTTATCTTCAACAAACCGCTTATCCTCAACAAACGGTTTCTCGTCAACAAACGGCTTATCCTCCACAGCTGGATTATAATCACTATGGCTTCATGCCAATGAATTTGTCTTTTTCCCGACGTCCTTACAATTGAAAAAAAAACACGTAATTTTTTTCAATCAATCAAACCTTTGTTGAGCTTCGTCAATGGTTCAGGTTATCCACACTAATAAGACTTATGTGAAGGAAAGGAAATAAATTAATTATAAGGAAGAGTTACCTTAACTCAAATTAATGCTCAAATCTCAATTTTGATTCGGTCAGGATACATTTTTTCAGTAAAATTCCAGCAAATTCTCCACAGGGATTGGCTGTTGGTTTTTATCAACAAAATCTTCGTTGCTTATGTATGCGAATGGTCAGTTCAAGTTAAAGCCGTGATTTTGTACGGCGTTTACCCCGACTAAACCCGAATTGGAAGTGGTACCCCAAAGCAGCAAGGGATGACAACTTATGGACGACGTAGAAGGTCACTGGACAGGGGACAGAATGGTTAGGTGAAAAATGAAAACTTGTCCTAGGTAACCCATAGGGGGAAAAAAACTAACTTGTCATTTTTGTGTTTCCAAGGAATTTGAGCTTTTGTTTGGTTCCTGATTGTTTGGAANGTTACCCCAAAGCAGCAAGAGATGACAACTTCTGGACGACGTAGAAGGTCACTGGACAGGGGACAGAATGGTCAGGTGAAAAATGAAAACTTTAGTCCTAGGTAACCCATAAGGAAAAAAATAACTTGTCATTTTCGTGTTTCCAAGGAATTTGAGCTTTTGTTTGGTTCCTGATTGTTTGGAATTTCGTAGATTTTTAAACGATTTATGATGATCGTCATTTTATAATTTTTTTTTCGGGATAAGCGTGCCCACAAATTACCTTAGTCTTACTCTTAATCGCAAAGTTAATCGTCCCAACGTTGTGTAAATTGAGGACGCTGATACATTTAAACTGAAATGACAACTCCGTCTGTTGTGACTACTCAGCCGGTAGCTTTGGCAGTGGTAACAGCCGTACCGAGCATGCTTGCTGGCTGTCCTCCAGGACTGGAACATTTGGCTGCTATGGATGCTCTGATTGTCCAACAGAAAGTAGAAGCCCTGGAAGGTATAAGTGTTTTCTTAACTTGAAATTTTCCGTGTCAGGGCAATTGGGGTCACACTGCACATGTTTTCAGTGTTTACCGGCCTGGAAACTGCAAATCGCTACGCAATTCTTGACGCTTATGGACAACGGATGTTCTTTGCCGCTGAGGTTAGCAATCCCTGTAAGTGAGGAGCAGTTTGCTTATTTGATGAATTTCGTGTTTGTATGTTTTTACACAAAATCTTACTGTCGTTTTCCTATTTAGGTGTCGTCATGCTTGGTGGAAAAGGTCGACCATTTATTATTCAGTTGCTAGATTTCTTTGGTGCACCAATTTTGACCTTGACCCGAGATTGTTCGTGTGGTCTTGCATGCGGTTGTGGAGGCTGTTGTGGAAATGTGAGATGCGCGTCACATTTGATTAACAATGCGCTGTACTATTACGGGTATGCTTGACGCTAACCTAATCTTCTTGTTTGGCTTTTTGAATTCTAGGAAGTTGTAGCTACGCACATCAGTGGAGAACTACTAGGAACTGTCACACAAATTTGCAGTTGCTGTACGCCACAATTTGAAATCAGGGATGGAACAGGTCAGGTTGTTTTTACTGTCCAAGGTCCTGGAGGCGGTGATTGCTGTCCCGTATGCACAATGGGTCCTTGCTGTACTGCCGAGTTTCCAATTACCCTCCCTGACGGTGTCACGCGAGTTGGAGTTATCCAGAAAACGGCTAACCTCATGGAACTTGTTTCAGATGCGAATACGTTTGGAGTCAAATTCAGTATGCCATTGCTGCCAAAACTAAAGGTCAATATTTTATATTTTATGCCTACACAACCAAGAATTTTACATATTTTTTCCTGGAATTTTTTTTTTCTGTCAAAGTGGTCCATGAATTAACATCTCGTAAGCTTTTCAATTTCAGGCTCTAATCCTCGCTGCTGTCTTTGTCATTGTACGTACAAAATTACTATTCAATCTTGATTGGATTACGACATTTCACAACTTTTGCTTAAATTTTTAACAGGATTTTGGATACTTTGAAAGCACTGGAGGTGGCCAGAACCGTCACCAGCACTATTACTAAAATCGAGAGAAATCAGCGCCTTCCTCGCCTTTTTTTTTCAAAACAGGTAGTTTCAAAGTCCGCTTTTCTAAGGAAACTTTAAAATTGTCCTTTTGGGAAACAAACGTTTGTAAACATTTTGATAATCTTTGAAAGACAGAAAAGTTATAACTATTTGTAATTATTTTCAAAAACCAGCATGAAACTAAATAATTTTAGAACAGTCCTAAACCTGTTCCTAAATTCATATTTCCTATAACTTCTTAAATTAGTTAGTGCGATTTTGACCTTGGTTGAATGAAGCTACTTCTAAATATTGGTTTAAGCTCATTCGTAATTTTAATTTTTAAAAACCTGCTAGAATTTTCTTGAAATTAGAAATTCAATTAAAAGTAACTTTTTAAAACCGAGGAGAGTTAGGATAGAAACAAAATGAGTCGCGAACGCCATGTAACCGTTGTCGCTCCACCAAGTTCCCCTCCGCGAGAGTCAAGATTTTCCAATGGTAATCTACAAAATTTTAAACGAATTTTACTTTGAAATCGCAAAATTTAACTTCTTTTTTTAAATGCAGCCACATTTAACCTTCCTGGCATGTCTGTAATGTCCATCGGTAGTCACATCCAGGATGAAAAGCAAATGCAAAGTGAGTTGCACTGCTTGGCAGCACTTGACACGATTTTCCTGGAACAAATGCACGAGGAGGGTGAAAGTAATTTCTTGAACCAATCTCTGGCATATGTAAAACAAATTAATTTAATAGCAATGCTGGATCTTAATTATCACAGAATTACCCGGAATGGAGCTAGATAACCAGTATATTTTGAAGAATGGTCATGGACAAAGGATTTTGTTGGCTACAGAGAATACAAGTTTTTGGTATCGCTGTTGTTTCGGCTCAAGTCGTCCATTCCAAGTCAATGTTTACAATGACAGAGGTCACCGCGTCTTTAACATTGAGAGAAGGTGGACATTTGGACTCTGTTGCGTGTGTGGTATCTGCTGCGGCAATGTAAGTTAACATTATACTTTGGCAAAATGTTTACAACCTTCCACGTTTTCTTAGAAAGTAGAAGTAACCTATGACTCAGGTGATGTCATGGGATATGTTCGTCACGTTCCTTCATGTACTCCGACCTTTGAAGTCTCTGATGACACTGGGAAGCCCGTTTTTATTATTAAGGGTCCCCCAAATAGCTGCGTTTGTTGCAAAGTAACCTTCAAAATTTATACGGCTGATAATGAGAAAAAGGAAATTGGAATAATTACAAAAGAATGGGGAGGCATTCTTAAGGAATCTTTCACAGATTTAGATACATTCGGGATCCAATTTCCAAAAACATTACGTAAGTTTTGCGACTCGATCGTTTCAAATCCATCCATTCAAAATTGTTCTGAACTTATGTCACTTTTGTAGGACCCGACTTGAAGGCCATTCTCATTGGATCTACGTTTTTAATGGTAAGTCGTCCGGATCTAAAATTGCAAATGCAACCAGTTAATTTTGAAACGTTTTAGGACTTTACTTACTTTGAAAGCCGTGGATAGCAGAACTGGGACGTAACCCCATTACTTTCACACGATTTGTACATCTGTGGATACTTAAAATCATTTTACTAATACATCAGTATATTCGTTTAATAGAATTATTTTCTAGTGAGCAGGTACAGCGTGTTATTGGTATTAATTTAAATAATGTTACTTTTCAAAAACAAAATAAAAATATTGCGATCTCACGAGAATTTCTGGGTTAAGAACTAAAATGGCTGATAATTTTTAAAGTAATGTGAACAATCTGTTTTTGGCATATTTTGTGAACGGGGTTTTAGTAATACTTTAATGCTATAAACCGCTATCGGTTTCTGAATCCGGTGGGGCTGGAGAGGCAAGCCGTGTTGATAGAAGAGATGAAGCGGAAGCGAGGAGCTCATTTGCATGTTGCAGGGTCTTGGGATTTTTAGACAATTCTGAAAAAAAAATATACTGGAATGTTGAGTAAATTCAAGAATCAAGAGCTATTCCTTTCAGAACTTGAATTACCTTTTCTGAAACGTCGATACTGGCGAACCCATTCCTTGAGCTTATTTTCATCGTGATCTGACGTTGTCACCTGATGATCTTGACTACTACTTTGTTCCTTAAGTCGTTCATTGAGCATTGAGTGAAGAGAGCTAAGTTGCGCCTGCGTGTCAAAATGGATCTTCGATAATTGATGTGTCAAGGACTTGAGTTGGTCTTCGTATTTTGGGACAGCTTCCAGACGACACTGTTCGGTGATGACGTTGACCTCGTGCTGTTTTATTTTACTCTTGTGGCTCTTCCTGTCCCTTCGGTCACCTCCACTATCATCTTGAACTCTGACCTGACACGGCTGTAATCCAATTGATTCTAATCCATCCATTGATTGACTAATTTTATTTTGGGTCACTAGAGGAGGACCACAATAGCATCCTTCTGAGACGCCCATTGGACCCTAAATGTAAAAATGTTAAACTTTAAATTGCCTGATTTAACGAATTTTTAAGATTAATTAAAAAATTCTTTAAATTTAAAAATTCAGTTTGAGTTCCTTCAGACACAAGAATTAATTTAGCAGGCTTGAGTTGTCATCAACCATAATCAGCCGCAAATTGTGATCATCAGTAGAAACTCAACCTGGATTCGAACCCAAGTAACATAGAAAATGAATCCCACATCTTTACCACTTTGCTACAGAGGTTATCGACACATTCTTTGGAATTATTTACAGCGAACAAGGGCATATAAGTTTTGTCCACAGTACAAGCCTTGGGCCCTAGGAGTAATTTGGAACCCCCGGGGCATCCAAGGGTCCTAATTTAGTCTAATTTACCTTGTGAATATTTCCCGCCAAATCCAGGTAGTAAAGCTCGCCTGTCGTTAAGGGATCACTTGGAAGGGAATCAATATTGGGAGGTGGAAACACCCCTAGATTTGGTTGATTATGGCATCCATACGGGGACCACTTGGGCACTTCTTCCAAAGTCGTTCTGCTCGACGTGGATGGTCGAAGCTCATGATGATTTATGTTTGAACTACTTTTGGACCTGGATCCGGTTTTACTGGACTGATTCGAACGTTTACTAGATCTTGCTGGCAGTTTTTCGACTAGGAGCGGATGACTTCCACCACTTTCGCTACTACGATATAATATAGCAGATCCGGCCGCCACCGTAGTTGGAATCGTACCAGATTTGTACTTTGAGGCTCTTATTGTATCTCGTTCGATTGGAGTGACAACGGTGGGAGGATTCTGAAGAACGGCAGAGACTTCTTCAAATCCTTTTCGCAAGCTGATATCCAAAGGACTTTCGTTTTGATTATTTTGGGCATGCGCAAGGCATCCAGCAGATAGAAGAATTTTAGTTAATTTCTTGCGTCCCATGGCCGAAGAAATGTGAAGTGGTGTATCTCCATTCTAGTTTTTTAAACATAAAGTCAAACACGGTTGTGGAAGTTTAATGTACTGTAAAATAAATTCGAAATTACTTTGTTTCTTATATCCGTATTGGCTCGGGCACTGAGAAGAATTCGTGTGACTCCAGCATGACCATATCGAACGGCTGTGAAAGATACAAATATGGACTAAAATTGTGTGAAACGTTGAAATTTAAAAATAGAGACTTCCAATTTTAATTTGGAATTCGAACCTGTGTGAAGAGACGTGTCGCCATACGTATTAGTAATATTTGGATTTCCTTCAGCAAGAAGTAGCTCCCTTGTTGACTGATTATGACCCGCTTGACATGCTAAGTGTGTTGGAGTGAAACCACCTAATTCCACCGAAGAAATCACCAAAATAAGTTTAGTTAATTCTAAATTTTGACAATAATTTAAAAAAAGTGGAACTAACATAACCTTTGTTTTGTACGTTTACTGTTTGAGGATTTGACAGAAACTTCACGAGTTTTGAGTAGCCTCTCCAGGCGGCCTCATGCAGTGCAGTATTCCCATGCTAATTAGTCGTACAAATTTATGTTTGTCAAGATTCGTAAATCACAGTATAAAGATTCCATGAATTGGTATCACAAGAATATTCCATGAATAAATACATACGGCAACTTACGGAAGCGTCTCTGTTTACAATGGAGGCTCCTGCCGCTACCAGAATTTTGACCACGTTAAAATAACCTGAAGCCGCTGCCAACTGAACACAATTGCAGCCAGCCTAATTCAGTATATCAAATACAGATCAAATTTAGGATTTGAATGTGGAACAACAGACAAAGCGAGCACAGAATAATTGTCATTTTGAACAATCTTACAAAATCAAGTTCGTTCAAATCAACCCCCGATGCAATTAATCTCCTGACATTTTCTTCATCCCCTAACAGCGAAGCCGTGTGTAGAATAGGTCTAATCTGGAAAACATTGTACGCAATGAAATGCAAGGTTACGACCAAATACAAATACTTAAATCAAAACTATTACTAATCAAACCTGCGTCGATGGGGTTTGATTAATCTCCACATTTTTTCCATTTGTAATTGGACCTTCTTCCATATGCTAGCGACAGCACTTACTGGCTAGAATGTTAGTCGTCTGGAGCCAATCCCTCGACTGGTATAAACTAATTAAAAAACAACTGAAACTAGGAAGAAAACCCCACCAAATAAATGGCAGGCTTTCGAAGAGATTATCAGATATTTGTAAAATTACATCTTTTTGCACCCACTTTCTTTTTTTGTGGCAAGGGAGCCTGAGGGGTTGTTTCCTGAATATCACATTCTTGCTTCTTGTTCCTCGTCCTCGCCTAGTCACGCGTGCTTTGGTTGGTTGGGTATAAACTTCTTTTCTGTATTCCATTGTTGTCTTCATAACAATGCAGAAGCGGAGGGCAGATAGAAACAGAGAAAGTTGGAACCCATTATTACATCCCACTCGAATGAACTTCATGAACTCTAATCAAACAAAAGTAGACAAGTTTTCGGGAAATAATCAGATCAGATTTCCATCCTGCCTTCCAACAACATGAAACTAATTTCAACCACCCGAATTTCGACCACTCCTACTCGCGATTTTAATTGAACTCACAAAGCTTCATCATTTATGAAATTGAACACAGCCACGCAGTCGGCAGTCGGGATTTGGTATCAGCATATCCTGCAGTTAGATAAGTTGATGCTGATGCCCTTTGAGTTTGATGCAGGCGTTTGATGTTGGTGAATGGTGAGATTGACTTGTGACCTCCATACGATTCAGTCCTGTCATCGGTATTTCATGGGAAAAAGATCCGGATCATTCGAGTATCTCAGGATAACAACTTCTCCGCCAGGCACGTCAAGCATGACTGCTGTCCTTGTATCCTATTCCAGTAAAAATTACTTGTTTTTGTTAATCAAATTATTCGAAACGAATTTCTTTTTAATTTGATACTAAACGTTTTCAGATCGCAACTTTAAAGTCATCATTCTAATGACCCATGTAGTCGAAACCAAATTTAAGAGGTCACCGATTTCGCAGCGTCCATCAGAAAATTGGTTTTCGGAATCATTAATCTCGTCGTGTTGTTTTGGATTAATCATGAATTTTCTTTTAAAAAGCAAACAATTATGCTGAATCAGCTTACCTCTAGCAAGATCACTGATCAATCATGCATATTAAATTAAGCGGGTCGCGGGTGAATAACGTTCTGTAATCCACCGATCGACTGTAGGGGAAGCAAGCAGCCGACCTCGTCGTCCAAGAAATAAAATAACGTACGACGCCATCCATTGATCGACCTTTGACCTTAATACTGTGCAGCTTACTGCAACTGTCATATTTTGACAAAAGCAAAACTAGTTAACACCGAAGACTGCTGAATACTGATGATGGCACACTGATGACGATGAGTGATGACTTACTGTCACCTTGTACTTGTGTCTTTATCGGTTTCATTTCGGTCGGTGGCGCCGCCGTGTATTTTCTTCGCTTTATTCTCGTTCTAAATTTTTAATTCGTTTGGATATTTGAAAGTAAGAAATGCCGCCAAATCGTTTTTGCATAATTCCCACAGGAATCACAGTGATACATACTGAATAAGTTCAAATGAGGTCAAAGGTTAAAATACTCCAACGTTTACGTAAGCAGTAAATGTTCCTTTGTTGGAACGATTCTGAATTTAATTCATTAATTACTTGTTCTACTACTTAAATAGTACATTAATGTTAAACATCAGTTGCTTATTTGACACGCGCTTGTCAGTAAAACATAAAATACAACAAATTTTGCCATAAATACTCGAACCTATTTAAATTAAACAAAAAACGACTGATTTTTAGAATTTTGTATGAATTAACTAGAAAATCTGAGTGTGAAAACTACCACTGTATTATCCTGATATAAGAATTATTGTAGCTACTCGGTTCCAGCTGCTTAATTCCGTAAGACCTATAATTTAGAAACAAAAAATTTTTTTGATGAAGCCTTCTGATGTGACAAACATTTTTTAATTGAAATTGTTCAGTATTTTTACCTGATTTGATCTCTGCTAAAAAGAAACTGGCGAAAGGAGTCTGAAAAGAAATTGTAAGACCGCTTTGTCTGAGCGTAATTCCCAAATTAAGATTTTCAATGATTCTACGCTTTCATTGTGGTCCTCTGGTTCATACGTTGTCGTAATCTGGAATTAAGAAAATTGGTATCTGTTTTAAATGACGGCTAAATACAACAACGCTGCTGAGTAATTTGAATTTAGACAGGCGCATCAGATAAGATCAAAATTGTCATCCTAGACCATTGTGTCACGTTTACAGAGGTCACCAATAATTGCATTATAGGTCAAAGTTTTAGTAATGATCTTCAACGCAATTATTGGCGTCCAACTGATTTGTGATTTGTTCAACAAGGTCGAGTCAACCTTCTCGGTTTTAATCAACTGCGATTGTTATTAAAATAAAATATAACGAAAAAATCAAACTAGAATTCCAGAATTACCTCTTTCAGTATGCAGCAGCTGCAGCAGTGTCCGGCAGACGCAGAACTAGAGAAAATAGAATAAAAATGAGTATTAGGTTCAATCAAATCGATTACTTATAATTGTGATTTATAACTAATCAGCTAATTAAAGCTTCTCGCACAATTAAACATTACAATTCCTTTCTTGTCACAAAGTGCTCCGGTCATACAGTATTTAAAGGGATAAATACAATACGTCCAGACCATTGTGTCAAGAAAGGAAGTGGTCAGACTCGGCCTTCTATCATCATTTAAATGCTATTAAACACGAATTAAAATAATTTAAGTTACCTTAAAGTCGAATTTCCGGATAAAATAGAGTAGGGATTGATGATTTGGAATAAGTTGACTTTTTAACTGAATTTTTTGCTGAAGATGAGCACTACGGAATCACTATTTATAGCTACCTATTTACATATTAGACATGGACTAATTTATTGGAAACTAAATTCTAGCCTTATTCTAGTCTACTGCTCAGCAACAAAGTCAATTTTACTGCTAAAACGATTTACCAAATATTTGTAAATGAGAGACTTTAAAATTTTGGATGCTAAAATTTAAAAAAAGAACATTACATTTGTATAAATTAAAAATATTTTGGTAAAATTAGAAAAATAACACTTTTTTGGTTTCGAAAAATGATCAAATAACATTCGGTGGTGAAATTATCAAGGTAAGGTGGGGAGCCCAGAATCCAAACTGCACTCATCGTAATTCTAAAAAAAAGTGCCAAACGTTTCTTGACTTATTAATTATAACCTAGCTACTTATAATATACTTAATTGATGCGAAATTTAAATTATTACACTGCATTTTTTAAGTAAAAACTTTATCACAAATCAAGTTACAAATATTTTGTGTAAGTCTCAATATCCAAAACTTGCTCCTTGATTTTTATATTCTCAATCACAAATTGAAACGTTTTCTTTTCGCTGTTTGCTCCTTCAAAATTTTTGGATCAACTTCACGTAGTGTTAGAAATCTTAAGCATTCAAAATCGTTTCGATTTCAAAATGGAAAGTACCATCCGTAGGATTCTTGATGTGCTTCGAGGCAGTGTGCTTGAGGAGACGACTAAATGTTTCAAAAACTTCTCGGCAGTGACCACAAGGAAAAATTTCGACAACATTATTATCTTCGTTCGGCTCGGGTTCTTCCTCTGACTCTTCTACACTAACAGTTTCAGTAGCGCGACGCCGATTTGGGACAACAGGGACTGACGTAGGAGGTGGAGTTACTTCCTCTTCGGTTTCATTCGGAACTTCACTAATTTCAAGTCCAATTGGCAAATGAATATAGCTGTTGTCATTTGAAGATCGGCTAGTATCACACTCCTGGTCGGTTCGATCATAGTCACGATCAAGTAGATCTGCCAATGTTTTAGGTGGTGGCCGAGATTGTCTAAATATTGGCGGCAGTTTTAGTGGCCTTTGACCTTGGCGTTGTTGACACTTACTTTGATGAACTAATAAATTATCTTTTCTATAGAAAGCAGTATTGCAGTGACAGCAGACTTCTCTTTTCTCCTCATGACTGGCAACGTGTCTTAGGAGGTGAAATTGTCTCTTGAACTTGAGATCACAGTAGTCTGAAATTTTGAATAACATGAAACTTATCAATTAAAACTATTTGAAATTTTAATACAACACAAGTGAAAAGTATTATATGACTCGGACTCACCACAGTTGTAGGATCGTGCTTCAGGATTGTAGAATACTGACGAATTAGAGGAAGCATTGACGTTGCTTGTACTAATATTTGGAAGTGGCAGTGAATTATCTACCGTTTGAGCACCAATGTCCCCGTATTCGACTCCTCCAGTAACTTGACCACTGGTTTCTACGTTCCCTGGGCTAGAGCTCAAAGCAACTGACTGCGAAGTTGAGTAGGTTAGAACTGCTGACGAAGTTGAGACCATTGGTTCCAAGAGTGGCCCGAGTCCACTATTTGGGCTTGGCAGTGATGAAGCGTTGGAGCGTGGTCGCTTTGTAGGAATTTCCTCATGTTCGGAGGTTGTAGAAGTTGGCGTACATTCATCATCATCCGAGATCACCTATATTTAGAATACCAATTGTAAACGTTATTGGCTCTAACAAAGGTGCCAAAATGTTAATTTGTTTATTTACCTTCGAGTAATTAGCATAGGGACGTCGCCGTTGTACAATTTGAAACTCATGATCTCCATTTGGCCTGCGATTTCTCGGGAAGCGTCGGTTTGTCGTTTCGGCAGAAGTGAGACGAAGAATTAGTAGAGGAGATGCTGACGAGTATAATTGACCCGTAGTATCCGTGGCAGTAGATTCGCCGGTAACTTTCCGAAGGTTAACTACATCTTGATGCGGGTCAACGGTACCACTGTCTTCTGGGGTTGAGCTGTCCGGTTCTTCCGAAATACTGACACTACTGCTTCTGTTTATTTGCGATGATGATGATATGACCCGCCTAAATTGGTTCTGATAGGAACGTAGAGATGGCCGTCCGTTACCCTTCTTCCGCTCCGTTAACAAGCCAAACAGAATCGGGAATTCTTCGCTTGGTTCCAGCTCCATTAATCGATTACTTTCCATTTCCGTTTCTAATCAAGAGGTCAATCAGGACGTCGGATGCAGCTTCCAATTCTTTCAGACTAACGATTCCGGAAAATGATACTTGGATCCACGTTCACAAGAATCCATTCGCACTACGTCAGATGTACATCCTAAAATATAACAAAAGAAATTGATCACAACAAAATTCTACCAAAAATTATTGCAGAATCTTTAAAATTATCGATAAAATTTTGATAAAATTTTGAACTCTGGAAAAAGTGGCTACAAGAAAACCGTAAAATTTCTGTTGACATTCTAATAGATCTTGTAAGTTCATCTCATGTTACATTTATACTGAGAGTATCATTATTTGCTTGCCAAAAAAAAATTGCAAAATTGCAACAAGTTTCGGAGAGGCCGAGGCGTCGGACGTGCGTCTTCTTTTGTTCTTTACTACTGCACATAAAATGTGCAAAAATGTTAGCACTCTGGTTGCCAGAATCAAATGGGCTCTGGATGATGATAAAAGAATTTTGAAGGCCGAAAAGTCAACGTACTTTGCGAATAAAATTTGGAAAGTGGCAAAGAGTGAGAAGATTGGCAAGTATGCGGTTGTTCAGCTCTAGAGAAAAGTTACTTTGCAAAAATCAAGGTCTCTACTTCGTCTTGTCTATTTTTGTCCAGTCGAGACATAATTTGAGACAAAATAAAAAGTTATAGGGAGGTAATCAACAAGGTCACGTATGGGTCACATTTTTGCAAATCCAAAAAAAAAAATCTATCTAGAGGCCTTCAACTCACCAAAATTGATTTAACCTTCAGAACTGTAGAACCTAGGCGTAGGTTGTGGATCAATTTCTTGGGATTCGCCAAAATAAATGCAAAAATAACTTCAAAGGTTTCCTTCAATTGGAAAAGGTTAAAAGAAACGAGTGAGTTAACGGTAAAACTGAATCAGCTTCAGGTCACGTTGAGTCCGTCAATGACAATAGTTGCTTAAGTTAGCAGTGCTAAAAATGTACTAATTGACTTTTTTTTCTGCGAAGAGACAGATAAAAGCGATCAGCGGATTTCTCAGGGTCACTTCCCAATCATCGTCATCAGCAAGCCACGAGAGCAATCGGCTTTAGAAAAATTATTAAATAAATTCGCAAATTAGCAAATACGAATCAATTCTCTCTCACCCTCTATTTTCCCCAATGCCAATGTCAATGCTGCTGGGTATTATGTCTAGCAAAGTTAAAAAAAAACGTCATGAACAGAAAAACTACAAAAAAAAAATTTTATCACTAATACACCGCACCAGATTTCTGCTTGTTGCAAAATTACAATGCCACAATATCGGGAGATTTCAGGGTCATTCCTCAAGTTCACCTCGTCGACATCCCAGCTTTCTGCAACTAAGCAGGAAATTTGTACGTAAAGGAATTTCGCAAACACCTACACTCAAATTTCACAATTAGCTAGATTAGCCTTGTTACACGCATTCTGATATGGAAAAAATTGCAAGTTCAAGCCGTAACCAAATTTTATTTTTTTTGCAAAACCGTGAAAAATCTGCAAAAAAAAAGGAGATCCGCCAAATCCTAAAGGAAGTCCTAAATTCGTACAACTTGTTAACTTTATAAGCCGAATTCAAAATATATAATGGAAAAATTTATACCACCAAAATCATCAAAGGGAAAAGAATACCGAGATTCCTAAATTTTCAGAGTAAGGCCATACCATAACCACGGCTTTTTTCTACTACAAAAATTAAAGGTAAGATTTGTGAATTGGAAACAGGCAAATTTTGCGATATTTTTCCTAACATTATTGAAATAGCTGTCTACCGGAAACAAACTCTTGAACTTAAAGTTGTGCTTTTTGTATTTATTTCTAAAAAAAACTGCAAATACGATTTGTTTTTGGCCACTTTACATTTAATTAAGTGGGTCAAATTATATGATAAGTGACCGCGGGAGCACAAGTGCTCCCAACGCCAGTAACAAGGATCCCAATCCCGCTGGGATACAGAATACAATCGTAGAAAATTGAAATTCTTTTTTCAATTACACACAAAAATAAATATTTTTTTTTAAATTTGTGTTTTAAAAACGATACTGTGGTACTAGAGAACATGACATCAAATTCACTGGCCTGATCCTAACAAAATTTGATCTTGTCTCCCAGATAATGCTACAGAAATCATTAAGACACATGCCAATCCTATAAGGAATCCTGTAAGGAGGCAAGTGATGTCTTCTTTAAAGTTGAATTAATTAGGTTGAATTACCTTAATTACATTAAATTAATTCGATTGTTATAATTTGATACGGTGTCTGAGTTTAGACAAGTCATTGTTGAAAATTTTGAAGGAGGGAGTGAGAGAGTGCGAGACGCGAGCAAAGTACTTTTTCCACTTGCTCTACAAACCTAGTCCACATCCCAATTAGACTTGGAAAGTATCACGCTTCCTAAAATAGAGGGAAAGATACAAGGTAAATAATCAAACAGAATCATTACCCTACTACACTCTCCTGTCATTTACAAAAGTCTAACAGGTCAACAGGTCAACTTCCTTCACCGTAGTCTAAATTCACAAAAACATATTTAATTTCAAGCAGAATCTAGAATTCATTTCAATAAAAACGTCCATAAATCCTTACAATTACACATCAATCACCATTAATTCTATCAAAGTTCAAGTGGAATTCAATTTTGGTTGCAAGAATCTTCAATAACAAATTCAAAAACAGCATACGGCAAAACGAAAAAAGTCAACGGCATATAAGTATAACGAAAGTCATCTTTTAAAACAGCCTTAAATTAATTTTATACCAGCTCTAATTTTTCTTCTAATTCTAGTTTTATCTTCACCTTATATTTAAGTTTACTACCAATTTTTAAAAACGGTTTCTAAAAAAAAAGTTTTTAAAAAGTTGACCTTAAAATATACATAATTTTGATTATTATTTACGATTATTAATTTTGAAGCCGAGAGTCGACATTCAACAAAAGTCACCCTCATCTTCTGAAGTAGGAGTGGAGCGATGACATCTCGATGATGACCAAGTTGACATAAATAGAAGACAACAAATTAGGGAAAAAAATGCTTTTAACTAGGAAAGAAGGTCAAGAATCCAGCGCATACAAAATTAAAATTGTTAAGAATTGAATTGCCAATTGCTTTATGTATTTCTTTTTAGAAGGTAAAGGGGTCACCCGTGAGTTTCCTACATTTTTTAATCTATGGGAGGAAATTAAGTATTTTTTTTTTAAATCTCATCCATCTCATTCATTAATCATCTTCATCATTACTTTCGTTTTCATTTCCCCTACATTTTATATAGACAATTCTCAGCCCTGATTTACAAAAAAAAAACTTTCCATTTTTTTACTTCCTCGTCATCGTATTTTTCGTCCCAAATAAATCACACCGCACCCTACATTATCGCCAAAGTGCAGAAACACTTGGGGTGGGGAGGTTTGGTTTTGTTTTCATGAACCCAATTTCACACTTTCACGCACCCCTTAGCGCCATAAGGTGCCTAGAAGTAACCAAGGTTTGAATATTGTAGCAGTTTAAGTGTTGGATAGGAACTAATTGAGTTTGTACTAAAAACATACTTTTGACCTTTTCTCTTTTTGTACCTTTGACACGAGAATCACTATTGTCAAAGTGCCAATTCCCAATAAATAATGAGAAACAAATTGGCTTAATTTTCACTTTCTAAAATCAGGAATCATCAGTAGTGAAGGAGCATGAGAATTTATAGGGAGTTGATTGATTGAAAAGTGTAAGTGATCGAGCGAGAAGTGAAAAAACATGTTTTGAAGCTCTCGATTTACAAGATTTAACAAGCTTTGTGAGGCTCGACTACATGGCAAAAGGTGCTACAGGTCATAAATCATGTTTCAAGAAACTTGACCTAAAGTTCGCAACATGAACAGACTCACTTTTGTTAAGTACCTTGCACTAATTAGCAAAAATATTTACTCGATGAATGTCATATTCTCTCTTTCTCTCCGTTCTAAAATTAAAAAATTGGTCAAAAAATTTAAATATTTTTGGGCAAAAAATTTAGGCAATTCCTACAGAAACTAACAATTTAATATAAATTTAATTTCTCAAAAATACAAGTATTTTACACTAAAGCAGTTATACTTGCCAGTTAGACTCGGACCAACGCACGACAAAAAAATATTTTTTTGCGTTTAGTGTTATGTACAGTGAGCATACGAAATTTGTCCTAAACAGAATGTTTCTGAAAAGCAATTTCGCTTCACAAGGAATGCCAAATATTTTTGTCAATGATTTCTGCCAAAGAATTGTGCAGCGTAAAATTCAATATTTTTTTATGATGAAAACCATACGAGACTTCACTTTCGACATTGCCAAGTCTAGAGCCTAAGAAAAATAAAAAGTTATGAAAAACTGATTGAGAAATCCATAGACCTTGAATTCGAGCACATCCACCTTAGGGATTCAGCGTTAACGTCATAACCTGGAAATATATATTTTACCACACGAAAAAGTAATACGATAATGGGTGTAATATTTCAAATTTTGCAAAAAATTTCCTAGAACTTAAATAATCATTAACCAGAAACTGAATCCAGAAGGATTGGAATCAGTTTTCCAAAAATCGAATCCAAGAAATCAAGCCCAAGTTGATAAACACCAACTCCAACAAAATCTCTCAAAATTTTTGTTTACAAATCCTGAAAACATTGTCAAATTCCCAAATTGAAAAATTTGAAATATTGGAAGTTATTCTTCGAAATTACTTCCAAATTCGATGAAGCAGGATTTGTCATAAACCAAATTACGATCGTAACTCATAAACTATGTTCTCAATCGCATATCAAGTTGGACGCTTTTCCTAATCTAGGACTTTTGGTTCTATGAACTACAAAACTAGGAGTCAATGCCCTATTTGAATGGTTTCCTCATTTCCTTATTGTCCTTTTCAAGCCCTTCGATTCTTCCTTCCGCATTTGTTAGGGTTATTGTGATTGAATCCATTTTGAAGAACCCCTTCTACGGTACGGTCAACTGCTAACTTTGATTTTAAAATTTTCCCT
>JABASL010000039.1:0-16122 GCA_019775825.1 Neanura muscorum | reverse complement strand
GGGGGGGGGGATTTAAAAATTATAGTTAGCCGTTGATTCTACGGTAGAAGGGGTTGGTGGGAACGATATAGTAGTCATAGGAAAGAATCCAGGCCGTTCATTCACCTTGACTCCGGGACTCGACATGGACCTCTCAGTTCAGCAGATCTCCTTCATACCTCCTTGCCATTTGGCAAACGTGCGAATTGTGGATTGTGGTAGTGGCGCTTGCTCCTTTGGGCCTACAAAGCCCAAGTCGATGCCTCTATAGCCAAGTAGAAAGCAATGAACTCTCTTCATCTCACTCTCCCACAAAACAAAAGATAAAAAGAGCCCAAATACTGACAATAGAAAAGGTACAGAGAGGACAATAGACTCATCAACCTCTGCTTAGGCTTAAGAGGGTCGCAAAAGTGAAGCAAAGTTCTCATTAGTAACTTCAAAATAGACACATAGCAGGACTCAGGGTTCACAAAACTAATTTTATCCTAACGGAAACAAATAGGTGAATTCCTGGTAGACACTTTTACGCTCACAGTAGGCACTTTTAAGCTCAGTTCTGCGTATTCAACGCTTTTCTTCAGATGAAAACGGAGTGCGAGAAGGCATAGAGAGGGAATTTCGTAGTATCAATGCCCTCAAAAGGCCTTGAACTCACTTGAACTCAAATCGATCCAAAACTTTTCCGTACTATGACACACCATACAGTCCCCTAAACACGCTCTCTTTTGCCAAAAAAACGTAAAACGCATGTTTTCGAAATGATCAAACAAAGAATAAAATGAAATAAAATTGAAAAAATTAATTCAAACGCTTGTTACTAAAAATCACAATAATAACCACACGATCAGCCCACAAAGTATGTTTGCAAAAAAAATTTCGCTGTGGCTGTATAATATGCAAAATGTGTTATTTCTGCAAAATGTGTTATTTCTACAAAACAAAAAGTAAAACGTTTAGAAATCTAGATGGATTTCGCATTTCATTTTCAGTAACAGGTCAAATTCAAATTTCTTAATTGAAGCCTTAATTTAGTCAAGGCCTAAAATGGACCTGATTGCAAGTGTCAGAAAAAATATTAGAACAATTTTTTGGACAAAAATACTGTCAATCGCTAAAAATCGCTACACTCAAAAAAACGTAAAACGCATGTTTTCGAAATGATCAAACAAAGAAAAAAAATGAAATAAAATTGAAAAAATTAATTCAAACGCTTGTTACTAAAAATCACAAAAATAACCACACGATCAGCCCACAAAGTATGTTTGCAAAAAAAATTTCGCTGTGGCTGTATAATATGCAAAATGTTATTTCTGCAAAATGTGTTATTTTTGCAAAACAAAAAGTAAAACGTTTAGAAATCTAGATGGATTTCACATTTCATTTTCAGTAACAGGTCAAATTCAAATTTCTTAATTGAAGTCTTAATTTAGTCAAGGCCTAAAATGGACCTGATTGCAAGTGTCAGAAAAAATATTAGAACAATTTTTTGGACAAAAATACTGTCAATCGCTAAAAATCGCTACACATTTAGAGACTTATTTGTAAATTTGAACGCCAACGAAAAAAATAGCACTAAAAATGTCAAAGCTGGTAAAAATTTGCCGTAAAAAAAGAGAAATCGCAAAACTTACGGTCAAAATTTGCAGTAGCAAATTCTGTAACCATTAAAAGGTTCTTAACCCCGAACTGCCAAATTTTTCCCAAGCGTTAACTTATCGATTTGAATCCAAAAATTTTGCAAGGAGGACGACGATCGTTCCAAACTTGTGAACGTTTGTACTTTTTTTTTTGTAAATCCAAAACACTTTAATCCACCCGGCAAAGCAGTGCCAGTACTATCCAGAGAACAGGCTTTCGGATGACACCTTTCACAATAGCGGTAAAACACGGTGCTTGAGGTCTCGATGAACTTTTAGTATGTTTTGTCTGCCAAATTTGCAACTTATTTGTGCAAAAAGTCAAAAACCTCTCACCCACTTCCACTTGAACTCACTCAAAACGTATACGGGCCGAAGCTCTCCTTTCACACCCTCGCGTACCCACTTCCTTGGAAGGAATGAACTCTTGTTGTTCTAAAAATTGAGCTGCTGTAGAAATTGGTGACAGACAGGAGGAGAGGAGCAGCGACAAGCTTGGGTCCCGTTTCTAACCTCGGCCATTACTAAAAGCATAGAAAGAAGGAACAGAAAGGAGATGGAAAGTAACATTGAGCACATGCACAGAAGCAGAACTTGCAAAAACTCTCTCCTCCAAGTGGAAATTTGCAAAGAAGCAAAAAGATGAATTTTGCCAATGTTGTTGGAGAAGTAGATTGATCTGCTTTAAGAAGCAGCGTTAAGTCTTCAGTTTTGCTCAAAAGACTTTCAAGTTTAGTGACCTCATAGTATCCCTTCCTTCACACAACCAATTGTTAGAATCGGCACTGCATTAGCCAGTAACTGAAGGTTGAAGTTCTTGAATATTTTTGCAAAATTTCTGAGCCGTTGACCTATAGCGAAAAAAAAGCCATAAGGAACAGGGGCTGGAAATGTTCTGGGGTTTTGGGGGAAAAAACTCAGTGGCGTTTGTTTTTGTCATATTTGCAAATTACAAAATATTTTCCTGCCGTTGACCTATTCTTGCAAATATTTCCATCTAGGTCTGAAACAAGTGACAGTGATTAGAAAGGTAACTGACCACCAAAAGGACATTGGGTTGACCAGAATTTCATACATAAGAATATACAAATCTCTCCCTAACGTCGGTATCATTGCAAAAATATTTCCACGTCATAAATCCTGGTCAGGATCAAGGTTTAGGTTTAGGATTTTCCCTGAAAAATGAAAATCGTATTTTTACAACGTTGTCGTGATACGATTTTCAATGTAAATTCCTTGACCGGCGTTTAAGTACAAGTCCTTATTGACTTCCCTAGCTATCCAAAATTTAACCGTTGTCATTAGATTTAATCGAACGAACCGCGGACAATGTTTTGACCGCGGTGGTCCTTTGGTCCCATTCATTATGAATGAATGAATGGATATGCTGACTGGAATTTCTCACATTTGAGATTGACCTTAAGTATTACGGACAAACAAGACGCTGACTGGAATGTACATGGATTCAAGCTTGGTTTAGGTTTAGGTTTAGGATTTACCCTGAAAAATGAAAATCGTATTTTTACAACGTTGTCGTGATACGATTTTCAATGTAAATTCCTTGACTGGCGTTTAAGTACAACTCCTTATTGACTTCCCTAGCTATCCAAAATTTAGCCGTTGTCATTAGATTTAATCGAACAAACCGCGGACAATGTTTTGACCGCGGTGGTCCTTTGGTCCCGTTCATTTACAGAATGAATGGATATGCTGACTGGAATTTCTCACATTTGAGATTGACCTTAAGTATTACGGACAAACAAGACGCTGACTGGAATGTACATGGATTCAAGCTCTAGCCTCAACTTGACCAAATAATGAACAAGTTTATAATTATAAGTTACGAAAATGAATTACCGAGCCTTAGTTACCACAAAGGACTATAAAAATAAATTTCCATGGCTCGACGATTGTCCATTAGCAGTGGAGGTGTTGACTTCGCTGGAGACCCGATCTGTTGATGATCGGATGATGATGAGTCAGGCATTACGAACTGAAAGGTCAAGAGGACAAATTAACAGTCAGAAATCGAAGGTCAAACTGCAGCCGTTTAGGACTTTCTGACAATAAACAAAATGATGAGGTTCTAAAGTCTGTATTAATTATCAAATCGCTGAAATTCTTAAAATATTCAGATTCCTAAGATATTGAATTTCTTGTCTAATGATGAATGATGAGGCTGGAATAACTTGTGGAACAGCGATGGCTTCGATGGTATTCCAAATTATTACAATAAGTTCCATAACCTAGCAACTCCTTGAATCAAGATTTCTGCAAATTGGATAGTTACGCATAGAAATCCTTTTCTTTTGATTCATTCAGTCGTTTGAGTGCAGACACACAGGGTATCATCGGATATAATTTTTTCTTTTGCGAATTATAAAGAATTTACAAATTGCCAAACTTTTCTGCTAGGTGACGTTATTTCTTGAAAGTTTTCCATCGTCTACTGAGTACGATAAGTACCAACTAGTGAAAGACATGGCAATTTCCTTTTACTGAAGAAAATGCTTGCTGATTAGTCTCACAGAACGTTTTGAGGTCATTGGAGGAGTCGAAGAACTTTCAATTTCTCATCAAAAACTTTAGATTAACATAAGATCCTAAGCTGCAGGGCCCGGCCAGTAGCTGTAGTAACTACCAAGCTACTAAACACAAAAGTTTACAAAAGCATTGAGGTCTTTAGCTAACGATTTCCCTCTAGCCTCTACAAAATGGATGCTGCAGGACCTACCGGGTGGTTCTTCGGACCAAAGCCAAAAGTTGAATGACTCAAAGTTCAGCATCAGCTTCCTTAGATGATGGAATGAATCAATTACTGGGGTATCCTCTCTCAACACCAACGACCAACAGCCATTAAGATACATCAACCACCCTCTCAAGTACTTTGTCACCTCCAATGTCTATAAACAAATGACATACACGGATACGGAGGAACGGCTTGGGTAGACAGTTCGCAAGGAACAAAATCATTCATAAAAGTTGTAAGCTACAAAAACCAAGTCAAATCCCTAGCTCTCTTCCCAAAATTCACACATCCAAGGATGCTGCGAATGATTTGCAAGGAATTTGGTTGGAGAAGATCCCGCTATAATCGCATCTCACCCGCAGATGCTAACTATTTTGTGAGGCTGTGGTGTGGTGGCGTTAGGCTCATCGCTCTTTCCTACACACATGAAACGACAAAAGGGCACTGACATTACATCACATTCCTATCCATCTTGGCCATTAATTGCAATTAAGTAAACCGGACTGAGTCAAGTTGAATCATAAGAAAAGAATAACTGATTAGATTAAAGTTGCACGCACCTTCTTTGAAATAGCAGAAATGTAAACTTTTCCTCTTAATTTTGACATCTGGCATCTTCTGGAATAATTAGATGAAAAAACCGGAAGCGAGAGTTCGTAGCATCTGCTGCTGGTACTTAGTTTATGTCTGAGGATGTTCAGAAGATGCGTCTTCGGTTGTGATGAACTATGGTTCTTATGGAACTTCCTAAATGTATGGTGATCCGAATCCGAAAACCTGATCACATGCCAGTGGCAGATGGATTTGTAATTTTGATGTTAGATGTATGGACGAAACGCATAGAAGGGACACTTCCGGTATCCGGTCGATGCCAATGTGCCCAAGCCCTAAGTGGCAGAAATTAGAGCAGATGCTCCAGCACATGTTTTGACCTAGAAAGGAAGCCAACGACGCGTATTTAGTAGCATTATTCAAAAGCTAAACATCTCGTCAGTTGACCTTGACACCCACTAAAATTATCCCTTAAAAATTTAAATCAGCTACCTTTCGTTTTGACGGAACATTCAGTTATTTCTATTGAGAACTGGTACCACGGCCATCACATGGCAAAGGTCAACGACCACTAGTACGAGGTAGTCGGTCAGATTGGCAAAAAACACATTGGCAAATCGGGTTTAGGTTTAGGTTTAGGTTTAGGTTAGGTATAGGGTCAACATAGGACAGGTTAGTTGGGGTTTCAAGTTTAGGGTTAGGGTTGAATTTGCCAATGTGGTTTTTGCCAATCTGACCTGGAATCTAGCACGAAGGTTGTGTATATGACCCCGTCCCCTCGTGTGACGGGGTCATCACGCAGCGCAAACAATTTACAAGGTAAAACCAAGGTCACCCTTTCCGTTTACCGCTTACAAATTCTGAAAATTACCTTAGGCCAGGCTGAGTGAGTGACCCCAACAATTGACAAAGTATAATTCAGACAGCAAGCTCACGACGACGATCAGAGTGTCGCCTCACTACTAATTACTTAGTTTTAATGTTTAAATTGTAATTATTTGTCATTAATTATTTTCACTGCTTTTTTCAACTTCAACAAAAATTGTTTCCCCAAACGGTAAAGCTAATGAGCGAGAGCTGAGCATGCGCAATGAAATTTGTTGTTCTGAAGGGTCCCCGTCCCGGCCCCTTTCCTATCGTGCCTTAACTTTCAACATAATTGTTCTAAAATTTGGTTCTAAATTGTTCTAGACAAGGTTTGGTTTTACGCAATTAATCCTTGAACATATGTTTGCAGCCAGATGTCCCCTGTTCGTGCCAGTCGTAAAATTTATCAGTTTTCCGATGGTCAGTGTTCCAATTTTTAGTAAGAAACTCGATCATTGATCAAATTTACATCAACTTAGATTTGATACTGACAAAGGTTACGCATTTTGTCTGAATTAAAAAATACAGTTGAACTAAGGCATAATTTGGAGTTTACTGGCCACTTCACGATGATAGGATTTAAGATCTGTTTTCGCTGTACTGAATTTAACAGGTAACAAAGTCTATTGTTATTTAAATTTACTTACTAAGCTAAGCTACGCTACCCTTAGTATCGAGTGGTATATGGTTAATAAACTTCATAAGATTAATTTCTAGGAACCCATTTACGGTTACTCTTTGGTTATGACAAGAATAAGCGATTTTAAAGGTAACATTTGATTGCCAGTTCTACTATTCTAATTTGTTTAAAATATATTCTATTCCTCCCATTCTTACAAATCTGATTGATATGTTGTAATTGCATTAAGACACTTTGATTGACCCTTTAACACCGTCTCGCCAAATAGGACTAATACGTCTTTCACTTTAAAAAATTTCAAACCTAATACTTGATCCGTTTATGCCTTGCGCTTAAAGTAGCAGAGAATGTTGACCCAGACGAGGGTACAGAGTCCAATGTAAACAACTCGGAACTGTGGTGAAATGTAGGTAAAATTAATTGCTTGGGTCGGTAACCAGAAGCACATGTTGGCCTAGAAGACAAGACAAATTTTAGTTACAATTTACTGAATTATAAACTGAACAATACATGAGTAGGTGAGTGTCCTTCGATTTTTAATAAGTAGCATTTGGACATGGGATTGAAAATTCAACTTACAGTGAACGTTGGAATGAACTTTTGTTTTAATTCTGCAAATACGTCATCTCTCTTTTCCAGTAAACTCATTCCCACGTAGAACATGACCTGGAAAACAACAACTGTTTTTAGTAATTCCCCAATAAACACCCTTAGGAAAACTAATTTCAACCTCCATTCAGCGCGTCATAAATCGTAATTTACCAAAATCTGTGGAGTCATGAGAAATTGATCCATGAGACATTTTCGGACGACAGTCTTAACTGCTGTTCCAGCGTATTTTCCATCTAACCACCGGTACCTGCAAAGACATATTTCAAACCCTAGTAAGACATATTTGTAACCTTAGACATGTGATGGAATATGTTTTGCTTCTTATTGTAGCATTAACAGGGCAGCGATCAGAAGTACCTGTTTTACCAGTAATATAATGATGGAGAAATAGCACCAGTTCCAACAATACCGTAGTTTCGAATTATGTCAAAGTTGTATTCCGGCTCCGGTTTTTAACACGGCAGCGATCAGAAGTACCTGTTTTACCAGTAATATAATGATGGAGAAATAGCACCAGTTCCAACAATACCGTAGTTTCGAATTATGTCAAAGTTGTATTCCGGCTCCGGTTTGGTAGGATCTATCTACAGAGATTAAACAGAATATTTCATAAAACTGTCAAACCCTCAACCTTAAAAACGGTAAACGTTTCTTTGTTTAATTAGTTAATTCACACCATTTTAAATTAATAAATCCTTACCAGTACTTTCTTGAGGACTGTCTGCTGCATAAATTCAGCCGTCATATAAAGTCCACCATAAATTAATGAATTCGAAACTAACGGATACTTTTTAAATATGTGACTGGCCATATTGCGGACGTAGGCCATCTTGAAGTTGTCACAGCTGGAGAACGCAGATCGTCAGAAGATGTAGAATCTGAATGTTAAAACGAAAATAATTAACAAAATTAATTAAACTATAACTAACGAAGGTCCGAAATTGGTAGACAATCAACCAGATGTCAACCAACAACAGCTGATTATCAAATCTAAAATCAACAAGTCAACTGATTCAAAATTGAGCCAAGTCAAAAAACTTTAACCAAAATTACACTAGAGAGCGCTTGCCCAAGGCAGTAAAGATGCGCTTCCGTACGCAAAATTTTTAAAATCAAAACTAATGGAATTTTAAAGTAATTAAATTAATTAACTAAATGTGAGTAACTTTAACTAGAAATAAAAAACGGGCAATTTGGAACCCATTTCAAATAGAATTACCCTTTTAAATTGTACCAGGAATGTGATATCCAGCTATTAGAACGTGAATTTTGGACAACGAAAATGAATCCTTCCTCTGCCCTGGCTCGTCTTTTTTTTCGAATGTCTACAAACCAAGCACGTTTATGACTTGAATAACCTTGGGATATAATTGTGCTCCAATTAAAATCAATTCATGCGAATATCTTTGGAGGCTGCTGCGGTTAAATATTTCTAGCTTTCAGAAGAGTGACAAGTGAGGCTATTTATGTGTGGATGGACGCATGATGGTGAATAAGGACGACGCTGCTTTTACTGCATACATAGTTGATAAATAACTTTTACAATTTAGGATCTAGAAGCGATTTTTGCAAACTTTTGCAAAAGAAAAACAGTTCTGTTCAACAATATATGACAAAATTTTCGCAATTACCAATAATGCGTCTGCTGACCTATAACCTTCACTTTGTTTGTACTTAAAACTGGCTTACAAGGATAGGGGACAGGACATTGGACAGAAATTGACAATAGAATTTTGATTCTTCTAAAATTCTATTGTTAACCTCGAGCTCCAGGATTTGCAGGGAACTTTTTTTCAGAAATGCATTGCATGCAAAATTTTCACAATCCAGAAAATAGAGATTAGCTTGCCATTCATTGTGTTCACTGTTATTCTACTTGACGTCATGAAAAAGTGTGTCTGGTCTCTCCTACTTTGTACTTTGAGCATTCCAAAAATATATTTAAGGCATCTTGAATAGATAATCGGTAGCTTTTAGAGGCGTAAGGAAGCTCTTGTTATAGATTTTCATAATTTAAAGTCGCAATTAAAAGAAGTTTTAATTAATACTAAAGAGCCTTTTAAACCTGATTAAGTTGATTAGCATAAAATGGGAAGGTGGAGTTGAGATTAAGTGACGTCGTAAATTGTTCGTTCCTTGTGCCGAGAGGTACGGACAGGAGGATACAGGGATACAAAAGCACAACAAACCTCGATATACCGTCTAGCTTACCTTTCCACAGGTAAGTTTAAGTTCTATTGTTCTTTTTTATCACAAAGGGGGTAAGGAGCTTCGTTATTCTACCAATTTACTTTCAAATTTCAAGGCAAGACAAGTGCATTAAGTATTCACCGTTAACTTTCAGAGTCGCCTTACCTTAACCTCAACGTCAACCGATATCTTACCAACTCGCGGCGTGTCACCTTGTCACCTCTGTCCTTTGGTACTTCTATTCTAGTTATACTTGGGGATGAAGCAGCTGTAGGCAGTTCTTGAACAGTGTGCACGGTGGTCGTAGGCAGTAGTTTTAGGTTCATCTGCCTCAGCTTCTTTGGATTATAGGACAAAGGTCAAGGACGACTTGCGCAATAACGGTGGACTAAGAAAACTGGCCAAGTGTTGACAAAGGTCAAGGACGACCTGCGCAAGAACGGTGGACTAAGTAAGCTGGCGAACGTGTTGCTACGGTGGTGGTAGGCAGTAGTTTTAGGTTCATCTGCCTCAGCTTCTTTGGATTATAGGACAAAGGTCAAGGACGACCTGCGCAATAACGGTGGACTAAGAAAACTGGCCAAGTGTTGACAAAGGTCAAGGACGACCTGCGCAAGAACGGTGGACTAAGTAAGCTGGCGAACGTGTTGCTGGAAAGTTTACCTTAGAACCAACTCCTGTGGATGAAAACTAATGGTAGACAAGAGGTTGACGTGCTCTCTGGATCTTAATTTTTGGCCTTGACCTTCAAAACCACCTGTTTCTGGATGTATGTCTTGGTAAGCAGAGCAAGTGAAGGTTGAAGTTAAAGGTTTTTGTAGTCAACTTAAGGCTCAAGTGTTTATGAAGCGCATGTGCTGGAATTGTTATGTCGTGCCAAATCTTATCTAATTGATTATAGAAAAACGTAACGGGTCATCGTAATAGTATTGATATAACGGTTACATAACAAGAATATGACTGGTTGCAAGTACTTGATACGAGGGATGATATTTTCGTAACATTTTCCTGCAAACGTTGCGCTGGAGAGTTGTATAAGATGAGATCATCTTCATAAAGTACACAATTTTCTTCGTGGTTTGGATTTTCCAGTGCGCTGGAGCACGGCAGCTGAGCTGAATGAGAATTCTAATATATTGCTGTAGGAAACATGAAATTTTGTAATGTTCTATTATGTATTGCCAAAAATTGATTGTGACTGATGTTTTCTTATGTTGGTTTTAGATTTGGCACTACCCCGAGCCGGTATAATGAGCAGTTGAGCTACACATGAAGAAACTTCAAATTTGTTGAAGTAATCCTGTCGTAACCCTGTCACAGTTCAATCAATTAGATTCTAACGCAATCGGTAACCTTCCACAGTACGCTGAGAAGACTGCAGAGCTTACAGGTGATAAACGCAGTTCTTTTTACCAAGTCATAGAGGCACGCATTCATAATTTTCAAAACTAGCAACTGAACCTTAACCTTAGTTGCCGGTCATCTCGAAAATTGTGGTAGTATCACCGGGATTAGCTTCAACGATTTGCACATTTTGTTTGAAACTCATGTTTCGCTTGGAAGTCACGCGTTGTTAATTTATGATTTAACCGATTACTGGGGGTTTTGTTTCTGTTTCTGCATCGATGTCTGTATCACCGGGATTAGCTTCAACGATTTGCACATTTTTGAAAACTCATGTTTCGCTTGGAAGTCACGCGTTGTTAATTTATGATTTAACCGATTACTGGGGGTTTTGTTTCTGTTTCTGCATCGATGTCCCTTCGCCCTCGACACTTGACACCCTTTTTAGGTATTGTTTTTTTGCTTTCTAAAATCCACCCCCATATCAATCTGATTTCCTTCCAAGTACGATATCTGGTCATGTAATCTGATCTTCTCAGGCGCATCTTCTGGCAGCGGAGGAAAGAATCCACAATCGACACAAAATCCACCCTCTGATTCCTACCCTACTAAAAATATTACTTTCCTCTGGCGCCTCTCCATCAAAACAGCTTTCATTAAGGGCGCTTACAGTGACCTTAAAGTACGCTAACAACAGGAGCCATTTTTATAAAAGGCCTAGTGCAGCGAGACATCTGCTTCGGTTTATTCCCCTGAATTTTTAAAACGTGCTTAAAACAAGAGAAGGTATTCAAACAGCCTGGAGCAGCCACTAGGGTACGGTTTCCGCTTTTCTAAATACGTGTTTCAAAATGTGTTTGAAAACGTGCTCTGCTTCAGCCCCTTTTGTGACAGACCACTCCACGACCCTGCACCTGACAACTTTATCCTTCACCGGAAGTAGCGACGCACCAACTTCCTACTTTAACTTTCTAATCCTTAACTCCCCATCTTTGTAATAACTCGTAAAGGAGTAGGGCAAGGGCTCCTACGCGGCTTGTGTAGAACACTAAGGGTCTTCGATCTTTAAAAGATATTCTCGCCAATAACTACCGCCTGGTAGTTATAAATTACAGGAAGTTAGGGCCCCGGGTCCACAGCCAGCTATTTCCGCGCACGTGCCAGGGTGCACCAGGATTTTGAAATAACACTCCGCATCTTTCGTGCTTAATTACCTTCTAAACAAATTTCTACAGATGCATTTATTGTTAGTGTTCTCATCAGTACTCTTTCAAGTAAAGGGGGTGGGCCTGTGGCCTGTAACCTGCTGTGCTATTGAATAATATTGAAAATCCCTTCGATCTTACGTAATTTGTAAATGCAAATCAGATACATGTAACAAAGAGGTAGATCCTTTGAGAAGTCTAAAGTTTAGTGGGAAGCAAATTAATTATAGCTTTGAAAGTAACAGAAGGAGGAAAACAAGTTTTCTTATTTTTGTTTCTTTCAAAACTGCTATCATCATGAATTTGGAATCAATTAGGGGAGGCATTTGCCTCAGATTTTTTGATTACCCTGTTTTCTTTTAAATGATTTTTATTTGTTTGTTTTCAGAAGATAAGATTGATGAAGATTGAGAATTGGATGAGCGATTGATGTACGATTGAACTTTCCTTTTTGAGTTACGGGATTAATATCGACTTGAGGCTTTGCCCTATTTACTCAAGATTTTCAAACTTCATTTTGCGTTTTGGAACGCACTATTTTTTGACTACTTTTCTGAAGATTTTACAAGAACCGTGGGAGACTGTGGAGAACCAGTGGATAGATAACCATTTTAGGAAATGAACTCATCACAATCTCTGATACCCCAGGATTCGTTCAAATTAATCAAAGACAAGGATGACTTTCCAAAACAGAGCTTCAATAACAATAGTTACAGTGAGGAACACAATTACTTTGGAAATGAAACCAGGGACCAACACTCTTCTAGCAGTACAATTAGCAGCCCGACTGACGAAACAAGCAAAACTTTCCTTCAGCTCAACTCTCCAGGCTCAGAACTTGAACCTATACAGCTCAACTCTTCAGTCATAATCCAGGAGTCTCCGAATGAGGAAGGAAATGGCAAGAAAGCATTCTTTCTCCTCGGAAATTCCTTGAAACGGTCAAAGGTTTTGGGCTCATCTACCTCCGGTGAAAGTGAGGAGGACGAGAGTTTAAGTTCAGGGGAAGGGATGAGACAGGATCAGAGTCCTAGGAGTGACGACGTTGACAAGTGTGGTGGGACAATGGCTAATGGGAATTCCACCTCTCATAGTCCCAAGAATGCTAATTTCTCATCCCCAGTCTTGTCGCGAGCCAAAGAAGAGAACTACGAGTGCTTGGCAGACGGATCTGAATCATTCTTCGACTCTGCCAACGAAAATACATCGCTTCAGTACTCTAGGTAAGAATTTTGGGTTAGTTAAAATTCTTTTTCTAAATTCTAACTAGAATTTTAAAACTCGTAAAAGTGCTTTCAAGATTTTGAGAATATTGCGAGTTTTCGGCCTGGAGTTAAAAGTTATTAGAATTGGGTGCATACATTTGTAACTGAAGTTTAAAATTGTTAACCTCAAGAAAATATTTTAACGCTGCCAATTATGTTGACGAAGCGTATTTGGTCGAGGCATTCAGGAAGTTGAAATATTTTTAGGATAAGCTTAGTTTGTGCAACAGAAGTGGAAATTCCTGTCACTATAGATCTAATAGCCAGCAGAAAGGGAAAACGTACATTCAAAGGAGAGCCACCCAGTTCTTAATTTATTGTAAACCTCATTCATTGAATAAAACTCTCACGGTTAGGGTTCGCAGTTTGTTGACTGTGCGAAAGCTTTTAATTGTTGTTAGCATTGTTGCCTTTTTCCTTAAGTTTTTTTTGGCTAATTGCTGCGATAATTTTTTTTATGAAAAGCCAAGAACGGTATTCTCGTTAATTCTTTACTAAAATTTTTTTTTAGAAATGAGGTTAGGCGTCAGTTTCCTCCTATTCTGCTGTCCGATTGTGTGGATGAGATCCAAGTTGACAGGGATGCTCCATTTGGCAGTTTATGGAGCATGAGAAACTACAAACACGCGAAAACAGGAGTTATAAGAATTGTCCATATTTTTATTATTCTTTTGTCATTTATTCTGTTTTACAGTTCGAGACTTGAAAGAAATGCGTGCGATCTCAATAAGTGGGTGGTTGCGTTTACACCCAGGACCCAGTTGGTTACACTTTTTCATTTTACTTTCGAAATTTTGAATTTGTAGTAGCATCTCTTAGAATAGTTTAGATATAGTGGTTTGCTAATTTTGATGGCACGGATTAGTTTCAGTTTAGAAAAATCGAGAGAAACTTTACGAAGCCAGAATTTGGATTCAACGATACAAATGCTTCGAGTTAGTTTCGTCCTTGTGGAAATTGAAGATGTTGTTTTCTTGAGTCGAGTTTGTTGAGGTTATGAATTTAAAAAAGGTTCTCAGTGTGCTAACAAGGCTTGTGTACTACGATTGATTAAGACTTTGCAAACTCTAAAGCCACTTCATAATGTGAAGAGTGTGGATTTTATCGTAGAAATCCTTTAAAATGTTAAATTGAAAGCCCAGTTGCACTGTAATACTCTGTGTGTGAAGTGTGTGTTTGCTGAGGCGATTAAGAAGTAGAGAGGCGAACAGAGAACAATAGAAATTTCACAACTTAAAACTTAATTCATGAATTCATTTGACGTTCTTTCTCTGAACAAACATTCTTAAACAGGGATAATTACGCGACTGAAGCAAAGGTGCAGCAAGAGATCAGCTTTGGAATTAAAAATAGTTCCAGGAAGAAAGCAAAACTTTTTCCAGAAATAACAAATTTTTGGTAAACTCCTAAATTCATCACTCAGCTTCCATCAGCTTCTCTTTTGGAAATGTTTTCAGAAAGTTTGGAAATTTATTAGGACTTCGGGATTCCCTTTTTTGTGGCTTAGAATTGTTTGCAAATGGTTTTGGTTTCGAATTCTCTTTGGTCAATTTTTATAATCGACGTTTCGGATTATATTGATCGTCCATATGTTTTCAGAGAAATTCGCTAAAAGTTTGTTTGTTTTTAAATGAATGGGTGGATTAGGCTTAGGCAAGAATACCTATCAAAAATAATTTCTTTTGACGACAGGCTAACGTGAACTTGAAACGTCGAAATCGTTTATTTGGAACGTCTACCCTAGAATCAAATTTTCCGTTTGGAATACATGGTTTTTAATTGCTAATTTCAGGGACGTAAATCAAAATCAACTGTAAAGTAATCAGAGCAATTCGTCGTATTTTTTCCGTGATTACAATCTTAACCCAACAACAGGGGAATATAGTGCTATGCTAATTGTAGTGGTTCATAATTCTCAAGAACTTCGTTAAGTTCCAACGAAGAAATTCATTAGGAAATCAAAATGAAAATTTCCATTGGCGAGAAAGTGATATTCATCTTTTCGAATTTCTTTTTTCCGTTGATGACTTGCGATTAAATGAATTAAGTATTGAGTAATGAAATATTGTGAAATATCACTTCATTAATAATTCTAAATTAATTAAGATTTTTGCCGATTTCAGAAAATAGTTTGTCGTTAAGTTCCAACGAAGAAATTCATTAGGAAATCAAAATGAAAATTTCCATTGGCGAGAAAGTGATATTCATCTTTTCGTATTTCTTTTTTCCGTTGATGACTTGCGATTAAATGAATTAAGTATTAAGTAATGAAATATTGTGAAATATCACTTCACTAATAATTCTAAATTAATTAAGATTTTTGGGATTTCAGAAAATAGTTTGGGTGGTCGTGGTCTTTATGCCTTTATTTATATTTATATTATCTTTTCCTTCTTAAAATTTGAATTCGCAAAGGATTTTTAATAGAAAATAGTTTGCGTGGTCGTGGTCTTTATGCCTTTATTTATATTTATATTATCTTTTCCTTCTTAAAATTTGAATTCGCAAAGGATTTTTAATTGTCATTGTTTAGTTCTTTTTGTATTGTTTTTCGGTTCTAGAATGCGCAAATTTGTCACGAGTAAATTCTATTGTGATTTCTTAGAAATGAGGGAATCAGGTAGGGTTGAATGCTGACCTTGGAGGTTTCATATTATAGTAACTCCTTGCATAATTTCCTTAAAAGCCATTTGAGCTTGCCAAAATTTACCCAAAAAACTCACCTTTCGCCTTTTTTTTTTAGCAAACTGCTAAACATACTTGCCGCCGTTGTTTTCTATACTTTGTTTGCCCTTTCCATTTTCCAACCGCGACACCGCGAGCAAGTATATTTTTTGCACGCTCTCTCCACAACCTGTCAACGTTCGTGCACCGAGAGGGGCCATAGAAATTGATTCTTATGAATTAGCCTCAAATAAAATGAAGGAATGACCTACTATTCCAATTCTCAGCTCAGAGTATACAGCGTATCAGAAATATTATTTTCGACTATAGGCCTCGTAAATGTCGCCAGTCGTCCCAAACTTGTTGCAAATTGAAAATTGATTTGGAGGCGGAGCTTTAATAAACCTCATACGAC
>JABASL010000038.1:0-36668 GCA_019775825.1 Neanura muscorum | reverse complement strand
ACTGATTTTAGAAAATTCACCTGTGAGCTCCAAGATTGCTACAAGAGATGCCAAGATTAAATCTCGTCCGTATGAAGCCAGGCGTCAACTCCAAGGCGCGTCGGTAAGCGCTAATTGCTTCAGCGGATTTCCCACCGTTGGCTAACGTAGCGCCCAGCCGATTCCAAAGCAAAGAATCCTTGTAAAAATATTGACACCGTTGTGTTAATTGAAAATGTTAATGCTGACACCGTGTCCCGGCAGAGCGTTACAGCAATAATCTTTTGGTACGAATAATAAAACATACGTTTGGACGGAGACTCAGTGCTGCCCGGAAGCAATCAGCCGCTTTCTCATATTCATTTCCAAGATTGAATAAAATTCCAAGGCCTGATTGAACGTCTGGATCTAAATCTTGACGAGGGTTGAGGCGAGCAGCTTCAATGAATGACTCCTGGATAGATTTTAATTCGTCTCTGAATAAAATACGAAAACGGTATTCAGATTAAACTCACAGAAAAGGGATTGTATTTTAAAATTAAAATTAGTTATTCCATTATACTTGGACACGACGCTGGAAACCTTTGATCGGTCAGGTTGAGAACCAGATGGAATTAAAGACGAGTATTTTGGATTTCCCATTAGCCAGTTCTGGTTAGTAACAAACAAACAATCAAAAACAGTATTTTGACCTAAAATTGGCTCTTGTCCGAAATCACCTTCAACGCCTGAGCCGCTTGGAGTTGAAATGCTTCATTTGTAAGAGAAGCTCCTAGGGCGAGTAGTGCTGCCAGATTTTGAGGCTGAATTTTGAGGGCTTGGTTAAGCGCAGAAATTGCCTTCGGATCCTGTTTATTAAAGTATCGTTTTGTAAATGCCCTGATACGTTTGTTGTAAAAAATAAATTCAATTAGTAAAAAAAATTTAATAAGTCACCTGCTCATTCGCTGCCTGTGTTTTACCAAGAGCCACCCATGCCTCAAGATCTTCAGGATTCCTTTGCACCGCGGCTTCAAATGCGAGAACTGCATTTGGAATATCCCCTTGCTCCAGGAGCTGTCTTCCGTCGGCCAATGCGTTTTCACTAGTCATATAGGAATTGTTATCGCCGAATTTGTAATCCTGGAATTTTTAAACTTCGGTTTAAAAAACATAACTACTTCCAGTGTTATGAAATGATCTCGTTGGATTTCCTGAAACTGTGAATATACTTGATTGAAGGCTGAATTGGTCCCTGGCGAAAGCCAAGAATGTGTTTGTTCATCTGCAAGTTGTTGATCCCATTCTGCTTGAAGTTTCTGAAAAAATTCTTGCTGTTGATCCTGTCCCGCAGTGTACTCATCCACCCAGTTACTCGTTGTTTGGGGGTTAAATTCGAATTCGTATTCATTTGCCCAATCCGTAGCTATTTGAGATTCTTGGTTACTCAAGCGCTGTTCCACAGTAGACATGAAATCGATAGCCGTCACGTTCGTCTGCAGCGCATTATCTGTCGTCGTACTCATAAATTCGTCAGCCCATTGAGAACTGTTAAGTAATTGCTGTCTTGGAGGCATGGATGTTGACTCTGTCCAGGCCTGGTCCATGTCAGGCGCTAGGGTAACAAATTCGTCGGCCCAGACCTTCATGATATTAAACTCGAGTTATTATTTCCTGTAGGAAGTGTTATACAAAATCATACCTTTGCAGTCTGTTTAGTTTCGGTTTGTGCATATTCCTGGACCCAAATTGATTCTCCTTCCAGCGATTGGATTTCCTTGGCGAGGGAGTCCATTTGCATGCTCTGGGAAACATCCTCCGTCGGTAATTGAATGACCTGAAGGGCACAACAATTGATTTCGTTAAGAAGTTAGAACGGATACGCTGTTCCCCTTTTCCGTAATTTGTAATTCAGGTACCTGTTCCGCCTGTCCACCGCTTGAAAAAAGTGCAGCGGTTGCAGCCGCACCCAATCCCAATCCAGCAGCGATTGCCTCGCGTGTAATGGTCGCTGTAACATTCATGGCGGTGTGCTGAACCGACGAAATTAACGTGCGGGTAGTGAATTAATTTTTGAATTGAAACGTCAGTTTCGGATGGCAGTTACTATATAATTAAAATGGAATAAATTTATCTTATCATTTCTTGACCTTTCACCTTTTTTGCCTTTTTGTTTTGTGACTTTTCTTATCAAGGGAATCAGCTGTTTCTGTCAACGTGAGATTTCCCGCCCTCTTATTCTTTCGGCGAAAAATATGTTCCAGGACAAATCAACTGATCTCATCCCGTTTTTAATTAATTCAGACTTGACTTAACTTCGTCTTTCCCTTGTGGTTTAGGAGGGTTGACAACACTTCTCAAGAAGACAAAATTGGACGAGTGGACTGGACCAGAAAGTGGTAAGACAATGGCTTATAGATAATCTATTCCTTCTAATTTCCAATCATGCAGGCTACTAATTGGGTACTTAACACCATAAGTTATGCTTATGGTCCATGAATAACTCCTGTTCGTCTATATCCCTTTTCCTTGTATAGCATGACATTGGCTTCTTCGACATATCATATGGCTTTGTCTATTGTAATGTGGTTTGGTCTTTGGTCAATTCTAGATTCAAAGTTCCATGAGCATTTCACCCGTTGTTTTTGGCCGATTCATCACTGATCAAATTCGTCTGACAGACACCGAAAAAGAGTACTATTTGAAGTGATGAAGTGACCCGAGCCTCTGATCAATTACACGACACAAACAGTATTTTCTAGTATTTCAAAAGCACCACCACCTGGACAATTTTGTCAGCAATCTTGTAAGGCAAGTTTACTAAACGAAAATGTGTCGGAACATAAGGGTGGATATGTCACACCCCAAGCTCGAAACGTGTGTGTGGTTGCTTTTATTTAGTAAGAACGACCTACGACCGCAACCCGAAATAACAATTTGTTAACGCTAACCTAAGTTAGGTAACTATAACCAATCAGTCATTCAATTTAGGATCTACCATAGTTAGCTACTGAGGTTTAGCGTTTTAGGCTAGTATTTGAACAAAAATTACTACAAAATTTTCAGAAACTTTTTTTTCGGGCTGTGGTCGGTATAAGCGCCCAATGACTGTTTTCGGGCTTGGGGCAGGTACAGGGTGTAACAGGTGTAACAGCATATTGATAAATTATAATTTGGTTTTAGATTTTTACAAAATGATGTCCCGTAATATTTTTCGTGCAACCCAAAGGAGCAGGACATTCCACCAGTAAGAAATTATTTGTTGGATTTCTAGATATATAACAAGTAAATCATTTTAATTTTATTTTTAGGGAACGACTGATAAGTTCCGTAGTTAGAGCACCGGTATATGATGATTTTGTGGTAAAGAACGAGCCAGTTTTGGCCTACAGCAAAGGAAGCAAGGAGAGAAGAACATTAGAGTCCTCGCTTAAAATGTACGCTAAAGACACTGTGGAAGTTCCCATTGTGATAGGAGGGGTTGAGTATAAAACAGATCGGGTGATGTATCAAGTTTTGGTAAGAATTAGTAATAGTAGGTTCTAAACAAGGTTGAAGGAAGATGTTTGGTAAAAACCAAATTTATTTCGTTCCTTCCAGCCCCACGAGCATCAGCATAAACTTGCCAAATTCTATTATGCGACTCCAGAATTACTTGAAAAGGCAGTGGCAACTGCGACAGCAGCGCAGCGTGAATGGGAACGCGTTCCATGGCAGGAGAAATTTGCAATGTGGCTTAAAGCAGCAGACCTGATGGCTGGAACTTTTCGACAGAAATTGAACGCGACAACGATGCTGGGACAATCTAAAACTGTGATCCAGGCAGAAATTGATGCATCCGCCGAATTAATTGATTTCTTCCGATTTAATGCGTTCTTCGCCAAGGAACTGCTGAAATATGAACCCGTAAGCGAAGTACCCAAGGCCTTCAAAAATCACATTCGATACAGAGGAATGGAAGGATTCGTAAGTAAATATCTTTCAATTCGTTTTAGCATTTTTGATTGTATTTTATAGTGGGGTGGAGTGTTAAAATTGTGCAAAATTGAAGGAATTGCAAAATTGCCAGACATATTTCGTTTCAATTTGTAGGTGGCGGCCGTATCCCCTTTCAATTTCACTGCTATTGGGGGAAATCTGGCGTACACACCTGCGCTAATGGTAATTACAGCAATCATAAATTTTTTAATAGGTTTAGGACTCCAAAGGGACTTTAAAGCATTTTTGATTACTATACTCCAATACCTGTTCAAACATCAATTTTACAGGGGAATGGCGTAGTTTGGAAGCCCTCGGATACAGCAATGCTTTCTAGTTACACGATATTCCAAATTATGAAAGAAGCAGGACTTCCCCCAGGGGTCGTAAACTTTGTGCCATCGGATGGTCCTGTATTTGGGAAGGTCATCACAAGTTCTAAGGATTTGGCTGGAATTAATTTCACTGGATCTGTTCCGTAAGCCAAAACGAATGCTTGTTAAATTTAAATTACAACAATGGTAAGTTTTGAATGTAATAATTTTTTTCTCACATACAGAACGTTTCAACATCTTTGGAGGGAAGTAGGCGCAAATCTAACACGCTACAGAAACTTTCCAAAATTGGTTGGCGAGTGTGGTGGGAAAAATTTTCATTTTGTCCATCCGAGTGCGGATGTTCAGACAGTTATACATGCAACGATACGTAAGGAATACATGTTGACTAAATGAAGTGAAATCGACGCATCCGACCACAAAGACTCCCTGATAAATTCAAACGTTTAATAAAAAATATTGCGATTTCCAGGTTCCGCCTTTGAGTACTGCGGTCAGAAATGCTCCGCCTGCAGTCGTATTTACGTTCCAGAGAGCCTCTGGCCAACGGTCAAGAGTGGGCTCATTGAGAACATGAAACAGATTAAAGTAGGTCCGCCAACAGACTTTTCAGTCTTTACCGGAGCTGTAATTGACGAGAAGGCGTTCAACCGAATTTCTTCCTACATTGACCACGCCAAGCAGCATCTGCAAATACATCAGGGAGGCGGCTATGACAAACAGTAAGAACGCTCATTATGGCACATGCCTGTTCGAATTCTCATTATTAGATTCTCTAAAATCCTTCAAGGTTTGGCTACTTTGTGCAACCAACTCTGGTGGAGACCAAAGATCCACTGGATAGGATCATGCGGGAAGAAATTTTTGGCCCAGTCCTGACGGCATATGTTTATCCAGACGCAAAAGTAAACGAAACCATGCAATTATTGGATGAATCCACGCCGTATGCCCTTACTGGTGCTGTATTTGCCCTTGATGAGTAAGATTTAAAGAAAACTGGCAACTATATTTTAGTATATGCCATTTGCTTACTAAAAACATTACTCAATTTTGTAGAAAATTCCTGACGGATGTACAGGACGGGTTCAAGTATTCCACTGGAAACTTCTACTTAAATGACAGGTCAACAGGCTCGGTTGTTGGTCAGCAGCCATTTGGTGGCGGGCGCATGTCAGGGACGAACGATAAAGCTGGTGGGCCGCATTATGTTCTCAAATGGACTTCACCGCAAGTTATCAAGGAGACGTTTATTCGAACAACTGACTGGAGATACTCCTATATGGATGCTACAGATTCTGAATAAAATATTTTTTCTTCAAATCACTTTAAAGAATTTTATTCCAGTCTTCCATGTTATTTTAGTGTCTTAAATCAATCAATTAAAATAAATAAAAACGTTTATCATTTCAGAAAACCAAAAACCATTTGAGGATTCGATTTTTTCTTGTTCCCGAAATCGAAATTTTAAATGTCAAATAAATGTCAAAAAAAGTAAATCTCCGAAACAAAAAAAAATTTGGATTCGCGGATTTTGTTTCAAATCAAAACCACATTGTAGGCATGTTACTTTACTAATTAGTAAATTAATCGTAAAATTTTCATATTTGAACCGTTTAGGCACAGATTTACAGCGTAAATTATTTTTATACGGCGAAATTTTTCGACATAATTTCCATTAATTAATTAAATTTATAGTTAATTGACAAAATATTTACTAAAAGGGGCATTTTGTACTAGAAAGAAGGCGTGGCCTATCGAACATTTGTTTTTCCTTCCTCAGAGTGAGTGTCTCCCCTATCGGCCATTTCTTGCAGACGGGAATCGAGTGCGGAGTGAGTGGAAGTCTTTCTTCAATTAGCGCTGGTTTACTTTAATTATCGGAAACATTGAAGAACCTCAATTAGCTCGGTAAGTTGTTCAATTATATTCGCTTGACCAGTGTCCATGACCTTTAAGGTCGTTCTAAGTGTAGAAGCGATTGGGTATTAGGGAAAACTTGTCACCGGCAGACCAGCGTGAAAAAGGATGTCATACAGGTGGGGAGGGGGAGGGCAAAAGCATGTGTTTCTTCTAGTTTTAAAATTGTAACGGGTCATCGATGTGCCATTTCCGGTGAATTAGCATAATATTATATTTTAGTTGTCGGGTCAAAAATACGTATAGACAATAACGTTATTTTTAGCCAGTACTCTGACTACTTTGCATCCGCATTACAATAATTTCTCTGAATTGGCCATTATGCCATTTGGAGAGCCGAAGTATGCGTAGATTGATTCTTTTGGGACGGATCTCAATGCAGACTATGAGTTGGGATTATCAATTAACTGAAGAAACATTCAAAATAAGTTAATTTAGTAAATGTGAATCTCCAGATCTGGATTTAATTGACGGATCTGAAGCTTTTACGTTCCAGTTTATCTTATGTTAAGTTCTTTTTTTCTGTTCAGGTGAAGATGCAGATCTTCGTGAAGACACTCACGGGGAAGACGATCACCCTCGAGGTTGAGCCCTCATGAATCTCCAGATCTGGATTTAACTGACGGATCTGAAGTTTTTACGTTCCAGTTTATCTTATGTTAAGTTCTTTTTTTCTGTTCAGGTGAAGATGCAGATCTTCGTGAAGACACTCACGGGGAAGACGATCACCCTCGAGGTTGAGCCCTCAGATACGATCGAAAATGTCAAATCAAAGATCCAAGATAAAGAAGGTATTGAAAATATAAAATTTAAACCCTGCTTGGCATTAGAGATTTTGGATCTTTCTGAAAGTTACGAATAGTTTGACATTAGTTTCATCTTTTTAGGAATTCCACCGGATCAACAGCGATTAATTTTTGCCGGTAAGCAACTGGAGGATGGACGTACCTTGTCAGATTACAACATTCAGAAGGAGTCGACCCTCCACCTTGTCCTCCGTCTCAGAGGAGGAGCAAAGAAGCGAAAGAAGAAGAACTACACGACACCTAAGAAAATTAAGCACAAAAAGAGGAAGGTCAAGTTGGCTGTACTTAAGTACTACAAGGTTAGTTGTGCATTAATTTCGCTGTTACATTACTGTCATGATACTCTCAAATATTCTCAGTTTCTCATGAACTTATTTTTTTAGGTTGACGAGAACGGTAAGATCCACCGTCTGAGACGTGAATGTCCCTCTGAGAGCTGCGGTGCCGGAGTATTCATGGCTTCCATGGAGGATAGGCACTACTGCGGAAAGTGTGCGGCCACCTATGTCTATTCTGCTACACCCGCTGCGAATCCCTAAGTGATGGACGGAATTTTACACTAAATAAACTCATTTCAGTCCTTTACTTTTCAATAATGTTGTTTCAAGTTTATTTTTTGACGGTCAGGTCAAAGGGCATCACATGTTCTCCGCGGTTTGGAATTAGAAAAGGCAATAACGGAATGCGGAAGTATGGGTTCAGTTCATTGAACATTTCAAAAATTTTAGTCGGATACGATTGGATGGAATATGTAATTGAATTCCAGCTTTTTGTTTTATACTGAATTTGGTAAAGTTGAGGTGAGGTCAGGTCAGGTCATTGATTAATTTTAGTTTAATTAACAGTCCATTAACTTTAATTACACAATCAGCGATATCCGAATTGCGTTTCACAATTTTTCATTGTAGAGTTGTAATTTGAGGAAGCAAATACCTTGGAAAGTTTCCATATAAAAATCCCCTCTTTTGCTACTTTGAAGAACTTTGGCTCGACCACGAGATTCCCACGGAATTTGAGTTTTGATATGAAAAAGAGAAGCGAAGAAATTTCTTTTGTTTCCAACTGCCTCAAAAGCAAAAACCACGAAAGAACCGTTAATTGGAAATTGACTCAAGACTGGCTGAAAGTTAATTAAAGTTTGTTTAAAATCATCTTTTACTTAAGTTTAGGAGTTAATTTAGTTTAGAACCTTCTCCGAGTAAATATAGCCATAACTTTACCAATTTTGTAAAAAAAAATTAAAAAAAAAAAGATCTTTTCAAGTGGTGTCATCAAAATAAGGCAAACAAAAGAGATAACAATTTCAGTTATTATCAAACTAACTTCGCAATTAAGTTACGTAACATGTGGAAAGGAGTATAAGGAGAGTCATCGTGGAAGGAGACCAACACGGAGCTATCCATGATACTCGTAAGTAATTCATAAGTCAATTCCTTACTATGAAAATTGCCCATATCATTCTTGATGTATTCTGTATGCGTTGATAAAGAAAAGAAATCGTTCGTTTGTCGTTTACCAAAAATAAGATAACTGTTGAAAGTTGGGGTTCAAGGAATTACAAAAGAAGTCTCACGAAATGCTCAACTGTATTCAAAAAAGTTAACAGTATTTTTGTTTTTAATTGTGAATGAATGAATAATACCTGTTCGTTGAGCAGTTTTACGTAGTCAAGTACGTAAGTGGTGAATCAGGTAGTTTTACCAGTTGTTTGATGTTAGTCATAGATTTATAATATTATTGGTTTGTATGTTATTGCAGGTCAGGTGGCGCGTCACTGATGATGGATGATGTAAATGCGGCCGACCAACCATTGACATTTGACCCAGACGTGGTTGACTTTGTCCTTGAGCTTGGTCCAGTGATATGCCTAAGTGTAGAAGAATGTCGGGCGACGTTGTCAACGGTGGGGACGAACAAGATTACGCCAGCTGCTGTGGCGCGCATCATGAACGGAATGTTGAAAGCTTCAGCGTCGTCCGATGGCACGGCTGGCCGCGGCGGTGGCGGTGGAGGTTGGGGGGAAGAGCCAAAAGGAGATTCCGAGGAAGGGATTCCCTGGAATGGGAAAGTGTTTGTCGAAGCCGTCCTCGACCTCGTGCCCTCCTTCGTCTGGAAGGAAGTTTTCCATCAACTTGATTTCCCGGGCTTTAGTATCATGTCGTCCTCTGCATTCCGATCCCTAATTGAAGCCCTTCGTTACGGATTGACTCTACAGGGTCAAACGCGCCCAGATCAATTCCCTGTTGAGGCCTTCTATCGAACTTGGAACAATTCGGATGCTCAAATGAGTCTTATCCGTCAAGGCCTCAATCCCGGAAATTATGATGTCTTCTCTTTTGCTGATTTTCCATTTCACTCTGCCTCAGTGGACATTCTAAAGAATACGGGAGACAAGGGTCATGAGACAAAAGAAATTGTGACTTGGAAGAGCCTGGAATTAGTGGAAGTGCTTCTAAGTCTATCCGACGCGGGACATTATGCCACAGTGAGTGAGTGTTTCCAATATCCCGTGTCCCAATGTCCAGAAGTGCTCATCATAGCCCTTATTCAGTTGTCCACTCCCCTCAATTCCCTTCGGCAAGAACTCTTGGCCACACTTTTCCCACTCTTTCTCAATACGCATGTGAGTTCGGGTGCCGTGTTGAACTTTGCCTGGCAACAGTCTGGTACGAACACGATCCGACCAGTACTTATGATGGCGATGGCGGACTGGTATCTTCAGAGTGATTGTGACCAGGCGAGACTGAGTAGAATTCTGGACATCGCGCAAGACCTCAAGGCCCTTTCCCTTCTCCTCAATGCCAACTCTCAACCCTTTGTTATTGACTTAGCAATCCTGGCCTCTAGGCGTGAATTTCTAAAACTAGATAAGTGGTTAGGTGACAAAGTAAGGGAATTTGGGGAGCCCTTTGTACTAGCCCTGGTAAATGTTGTCAAGAGACGAGTGCCGCAATTAGTGGGACGAGATGATCCAGCTGGAGGTAAAGGTCATTTACCTCCAGAGGTCATGGCTACGATAATAAATTCACTCCATCAAGCCATAGGGAAAACAACTAATCAAGATTTAGCAGACACCATTATGAGCATCGGAAATAATTACACGCGCTTGGTTTCAAAACAAAGGCAACCACCACAGCCAATACCCTCAGCGCAAACTGGTATGTTCAACTACAAACCATTACCGCTTACAACAATCAGTTTTATTAAATAATCGTTATCATTCTAATTGAAGACTTTTAAGATTTAATTTGAATGACTTCATTTTCAAGGAGAAGGGATTTTTGATTTCGATCTCAAAAAATTTCTGAGACCGTCAACATATCTAATTTGTAACGCGGGCAATTTATGTTTGGATCTTGTTTAGTTTTAGTTCGTGGTAAAATATTCACGTCGCACCTCGCACCTACGTTGGAGTACTTGCATTTGAATTATTCTGTTCGCACGTGTAACATTTTTTTTTGTATTTTGCAGGTTTAGGGAACATTTTGAGATCTCATCGAAGTTTGGAGCCAAGTTTTAACGTATCCTCTCCACCTCCACCTCCACCGAATTTGAATCAATTTGGAAATGACCCTCTCAGCTCCTTGGGCTCAACGTTGGCTGGTCTCAACTTAGCAGGTGTAGGGTCATTTGGTCTCAGTGGGCTCAACACAGTCAGTCCGGGGTCTCCATCAAGGCTTCTAGGACACAACATCACTCACTCACCTCAGCAGCAGCAGCAGCAGAACTCAGCATTTGTGGGATTGCAAGGTCCACTGGGCCCACCAAACCGAAACGCCTCCACCCCACCAATAGGTCCCATGGGAAACCCGATTATGAGCATGCTCAGCGGGCGATTTGGGTCAAATCAGAACAACAGCATCAGTCAACCATCAACACCTGAGAGCAGACGTAGCAACCAATCAGACAACAGCAGCGGGAGCTCACTTTTCATAGGAGGGCAATCTTTTGCTGAAATCCAGGGAACGGAGATCTCAAAGGAAGCAGAGGACGAGGCCAATGGTTACTTTCATAGGATTTACAGCAAACCACCTGTGAGTCATACAATTTAAAAAACAAATTAGGTTACTTAAAATCGTGATAACGTTCAACTTGTCACTTTCAATATTATATCCCGCCTCCTGCGTAACCCCAAACATTAATGTATTGTAGTCGATAAAATGGCGCGCTTGCAGTTTCATTCGGGAGGTGTCGATCCGATGTCTTCCTTGCTGAATCAAAATATAAATGTTAAAATCCAAAATCTTAGGAAGAATGTTTTACTCACCGCTGTTGGAGGAATTATTAAATCGCCGTGAAATAGATCCTATCTGAATTGGATTTCTCAAAATTAAATATCGTCATCGCCGTGAACGAGCATAGCTACCGTATGATCTTCGACAGGGTTTTAGTATCGTGTAGCTGTGGGCTGTGGCCAAGAAGTACATGTGTTTACTCGAAATTTTTTCCACGCACATTTGGAGCGAATCCAAATAGATAATCAGAAACTAAAGCGCTATAGGAAGTTCCGTCAATGGTTTTCAAAGCGGGATTTTCCCAAGGTGAACGCAAAACTGTCTGCTTATCTTCGACACATTGTCAATAATTTTTTTTTGCGGCGTAGGCCGTCAGAAGGCGTACAGTTAATAATTAGCATAGCATATATAACAGACGTTCGTAAAAAATATTACTACATTGATGGTGATGTTTACTTGATTTATCGTTTTAGGATCCGAGTATGTCGATTGACGAAGTATTGGAACTTTTGAAACGATTTAAAGATTCCTCTAATAGAAGAGAGCGTGAAGTCTTTGCCTGCATGCTTCGTAACCTATTTGAAGAGTACAAATTCTTTCCTCAGTATCCAGAGAAGGAGCTTCACACAACGGCTCAACTCTTTGGTGGAATCATAGAGCATGGACTCGTTTCGTCCTTTGTTCAACTAGGAATAGCCCTTCGCTTCGTCGTAGACGCTCTTAAGAAACCCATCGGTTGCAAAATGTACTACTTCGGGATCGCTGCTCTGGACAGGTTCAAACTCAAACTGAAGGACTATCCGCAGTACTGTCAACATCTCAAGTCCATTCCACACTTTTTTGACTTTCCCTCCACGCTGGCAGACTATGTTGAATTTGGAGCGAACCAGCGTGAACCACCATGTCAACAAGGTGGTGGAAACTCCAGACCTCGTCCAGGAGCCTCAAGTCTCCCGCCAGCCCAAGGAACACCAAATAATAATCCTACACAACCCGCCACTTTACCTTCTCCAGCCTCAGCTCCAGGCAAGTTTGTATTCTTTACTCTTTAGTAAAGAGTCTTTACTAGGAATTCGCTTAATTACGAACATGAAAGAAGATATTTGTAACATTTTTTTGTGGTTCAGGCCAAGGTAAACCAATTGGCAGTGTCTCGGCTAGCAGTCTCTCAGCGGCGACAGCGGCTACGACCGTACCACAGTCTTCGGTTCCCGTCGCTCTAGCACTGAAAGGACCATCAATCACGGGCCGGCCGTCTATAGCAAATGCAACGAACATTACTACTCTTTTAGTGGCAACAGAAAAGGACGAAAAAGTTACACCGCCGCCCGAAAACATACAAGACAAGACGGCCTTTATTTTTAACAATCTCAATCAGATGAACCTAACGGAAAAATGTAAGGAACTGAAAGAACTCCTGGCCGCAGAACATTGGTTATGGATGAGTCAATATTTGGTAATGAAGAGAGCCAGCATTGAACTCAACTTTCATACGCTGTACTCAAATTTACTGGATACTCTAAAAATTCGAGAACTGAACACCGCTGTCGTTCGAGAAACGCATCGCAACATTCAAATTCTACTTCGGACTGATAAGTCGGCGTCAAATTTTAGTGATCGAAGTCTATTGAAGAACTTGGGCCATTGGCTTGGTATGATCACAGTGATGAAGAATAGGGCTATTGTGCTGGATGATCTGGACATCAAAAGCCTAATTGTTGAAGCTTATCGGAGAGGACTTCAAGACTTACTTTATGTTGTACCTTTTGCCGCCAAAATCATGGAAAGTTGTTCGCGGTCTCTAATATTCAAACCACCGTGTCCATGGACTGTGGGAATCCTAAATGTGTTAGCAGAGTTACACAAGGAACCGGAAATGAAGCTGAATCTGAAATTTGAGATTGAAGTTCTCTGTAAGGCTTTGAGTATTGAAATTTCAGAAATTGTTCCCTCATCAATTCTAAAAAATGAAGAAGCGTTCCAAGTTAGAGTGAGGCAATTATCGTACTTGCCGCCGCAACAACAACAGCAGCGAATACAGCCGGAGGTTGAGAAGCGTTTGCCACTTGGAAATCTTCCAGAAGCCCAACAGCAACAGGTAATGATTTTTTTTCAAACCCGCAAACAATTGAGAAATTAAGGTAAACATTTAATGATAAGAGGGAAAACCTAACCTAACTAAAACCTAACATTAACCTCGGGTTAATGTTAATGAATGTGTAATTAACCCAAAGCGATTTTACGTACTTTAGACAAAGCCAGAATCACAAAGAATAACACCGGAAGGATTTTCATCCCTATCAACTCCACCTCCACAGGCACCGGTTGGAAACAATACACAAGGTCCACATAACATTCTACAACAACATGGCATTGGAGGTCCAGTCGTCTCTGGTCTTGCAAGCCTCTCAAATCCTGGTATGGAAACACGAGTTGCAAAATTGAAATTGAGAATTAAGGAACTTTTGGGTTTGTATTTTCAGTTTTCAATTCTTGAAAGAATCTGAATTATTTCTGAAAGTTGAACGGATTGTGAATTTGTTAATTTAATGGCTTGCCTGAGTTCTTAAATGGATCATTGGTTTTTACTTCGCGCTTATTTAATTCTTTTGTTATATTTTTTTTTGCAAATAGGAATCGCGCTGGAACCTAAATTTTCTTTCATGGAAGTTGATACGGCGAATCTGAGTTCTCTGCTGGTCCATACGACGATCAATAACCAAATTCCACTACTTCAGGCGCATGCCCATCTGCGTGCCTTCGTGAAGCCAGCAATTGAGAAGGGTATCAATGACCTAATTCTGCCTGTAGTGGATAGGTCAGTCAAGTATACTATCAATGCGTGCGAGTCTATTATAAAGAAGGACTTTGCCATGGATCCAGAAGAGAATCGAATGCGAACGGGGGCTCAGTTAATGATGAGGCACTTGGCAGGTTCGTTGCTAATGCTTTTTTTTCTAGTTTTCAAAAACTGAATTGTCAAACCTAGCAAATTAGACTCCCCACAATCCCCAACACTTTGCCGATTCCGAATTTTAATTCAGGGCTCCTTGAGTCGGAGGAATCGATTTCAGTTTAGGCTAGCATACTCCATTAGCTCGTAATACCTTAGTTTCGTCGTAGTATTCAAGTTTAAAATTTTTAATTGTTTGCAGCCGGTATGGCAATGATAACATCTCGAGATCACATCTTCATAACAATCAGCACCAACCTAAGAGCCGCATTCCTAGGAGCAATTCGAGGATCTGCAAATAATCAACAGGTACGTAACAAATTAATCGAAAAATCTATTCTTCAAAATGTGCACTCCCTTCGCTTTCTATTGATTCATTTAATTTTATTCGATTTACACCATTATTACATTTTATGAATTTGAATATTTTCCAATTACGAAGAATTTAGCATCGCTGTGTTAAAGATTCTTTAGCCTGCATGGTTTTCTCCATGAATTTTGTTGTATCGCCTGGTTTTTGCAAGCTTTTATATTTTACAGAAAAAAACTCGATTACATTACATTAAGACGTTTTTGTGGCGTTCGTCTGTATTTAACTTCGACTGTATTTAAGAAATTTGTCAACGTTGAATTCCTACCACTTACTGTTTTGATTCGTGTTCTAGTTAATGTATCTACATAAAAATAGTATTTTTGTATCGAAATCGCTCATGCCTTTCAAAGTTAATTTAAGAAATTTGTCAACGTTGAATTCCTACCACTTACTGTTTTGATTCGTGTTCTAGTTAATGTATCTACATAAAAATAGTATTTTTGTATCGAAATCGCTCATACCTTTCAAAGTTAAACTGGATGCAGGTACTAATTTTATGCATGTTTACATTCGATGTTAAATCAGTGAATTTTTTTTAGTCTGTTTAGTTTAGTTGTTGTTTGGGAATTTCAAACGTGTCCAGAAGAGCACGTGAGCACTCACGCACGTGCACCAGAGATTCTACAAAAAAAAAAGAGCGAAATAAGCTCCTCTCTTTCGTAAAAGCAAAAGTTGGAATTATTTGCACGTTTTCCTTCCTTTCACAAAACTCCTTTTGTCCTCTTTGGGGTCTAAAAGCATGCTGCATAAATACCACGCCGTTTAGTTCAATTCTAATACCAACGCGTGTGGTAGCAGTAGTTCTGAAATTTATTCGTGTTCATTTTGTTTGAATGCAAGCTGTGCGGTTTGTTTTGAACCGTCCGTACTACCGTACTACTACTTGTAAATTAAAATGGCAGAGTTGTACCTGTACGAGAAAGTAAATATTTTACGAAGCGATTCGTCGGTGACGCTAACTGGTTGTGGCTAATTGTCCAATTAGAAAGGATCCATGTGAGAAGGGGAGCGAATGGAAGCCAAGCCCGAATTTACATAAGGCATATACAGATTCCAGAACAGTTTTGTTTAAGAAAGTTTTGTTTGTGTGCGTGATTCTGTTTGCAAACAGAGCTTCTTCGCTCCAAAAGAGTAGTAAAATATTTCACTATTTTTTCATAAGTTAATTTATAAAATGGGATATTTTGTAGGTGAAGGATATGGTGGAACAGGCTGTTGGTGTGATTGCCCAAGAGAATATGGAACTTGCATGTGTATTCATCCAGAAAACGGCTGTTGAGAAGGCATTACTAGAAATCGAAAAGCGCCTTGCCCCTGAATACGAAGTGAGGAAACAAGCCAAAATGGAGGGCCGAAGATACTGTGACCCAGTGATGATTACATACCAAATGGATCGAATTCCAGAGCCCATCAGGGTTAAGCCTGCGAGAGAAGGCGGTAATCAGTTAGGCGTTTATGAAGAGTTCTCAAGAAATATACCTGGGTTTCTACCGATGCTTGATGGAGAGATGGCTTTTGCCAATGCCAAATTTAACAATCGGCACGACGCACAACAACACATGATTGGTCTTGGAGGCCAACAAATTTTGCCAACTAATAATCAACCATCCCTTACGCAACCACCAGGAGCCAATGATGATATTCTCAATATTTATGATAAGTTAATTGGACAGATGGAGAATTACCTGCAGGATGTGACTCTCTACTCGTCACCACTCTCAAACCAACTGGTAAACAATTTTTAGAGCATGGAATATTTGCGTTCAATTTGTATTCTCTTATGATGAGCAAAAATCAATTATCGTTGCTTCATTCTGAACCCGCAAACAAATCGTGTTGAGCTTGGGATTCTGAAAGACATTATACAATCGTAAAAGTTGGCTAATATGAATTGATTGATTAGATCTTTATTTTAATATTTTGTTCATATTTTAATTCAGAGTTCTGGTATCCGATCTTTGGGAGACTTAATTATGACGGCAAAAAATACGCGTAGTGTCGTTTCTGCAATTACTCTGTTGCAAAAAGCAGTTGAAGGACTATTAGAAGGGCTTACTACCTTTCCAACTGACCCAGAAATTATTCGATTCCGGGATGCGCATTTACTCGTTCTCAAAGCACTTCAAGATCCACGAGCCTTTGGAGAAGGCTGGGTAAATCGTCAAGTCACCAAGTGAGGAAACCATTTTTATACAATATATTTTGGTGTTGAACAGTAACTTTATATATGATGTTTCAACTAGAGTTTCTGATAGGACTTAGTCCTTTCCTGACGCAAAAATGCTTTCCTGAAATAAACTAAAAGTCTCGAACGATCTCCAGAGATAAAACATCTAGTTAATTTAAGTTCTTTTTCTTTTTCATAAAATAGGACCCTGATTGAGACGAGATCTGACTGGAAGTACAATGTTGAGGCAGTTGATACATTGATCCGGAGTAATTTGGTGAATATGCTTCAATTTGACGCCTTCTTGGCCAACGCTCTTGAGAAGGGAAATAATTTAGCTGCTATGAACTTTGCAATACCATTAGTTCGTATGTACTGCGTTGATGAGAGATTCTCGGTAGTCGTAAATGAAGGAGACTTCTTTCATACGGTGAGTTTCTTAAATTCCTTGTGTAACATCAGATAAGTTGTTTTTTTCATTTTATGATGAATTATTAACTAGAGTCTCCGACTTCATTTAGTGTGAAGATACATTTAATACTGAAAATTGATTACGGATTTATTTAACACCAGATATCTTGAGTTTTGACTTTAAATGACATTTGATTATTGCAGGCTGATATTTTGTGTCGATGTGCCACCATGAATCGAAGTCATCCCGAAGGTCTTTTATCTCTTGTCGAAGCTCTACGAGGAAATGTAAACGGACAACAGCAACAACAGTCACAAGCGCAGCAACAGCCGCAATTACCAGTAGAACCAGCAACACCTTTTCCACCAACGGGAAGGACACCACCCATGCTTTCGACCCATGTTCACACAGGCATGGACCAATTTAGACAGAATGACGATCCCTCAGGTAAGAACTTTCGAGCTGATCTATAATGTTTACAGGATGTACATTTTTTTCTTTTCCTTGAGCAGGTTTGGTCGAAAAGTCTGAATTGCTATTACGAGAATGGATTCGACTATTCGTGACTGCTGGGACACCGAAAGACTCTTCCAAGCCTTTCGCCTCTTTCATTAACGAACTCAACTTATCAGGAATTCTCAAGTCAGATGATGTCATTACACGCTTCTTTCGGATCTCAGTCCAGTGCTGTGTCAATCAAGTCTATCAAGGGCTTCAGGTACGTTTTCCAAGCTGCATAAACTAAAACTTGCATTCAACTCGAATGATGATCGAACAGTCAATTATCGTTGCTTCATGCTGAACCCGCGAAAAATAATGTTGAGACTGGGATTCTGAGAGTGAATATCTCTATCTTAATTAGATTAAAACGAGGTTAATTTCTTTTCGTATTTGAATTGATACTTGAGATTAAATTGTATGTTAATATTTTCAGGCTGGAAACTTTGCCTTTGTCAGAGGAAAAGTTTATCAGACAACGGACGCTTTGGTGCGCCTCGTGGCCCTCTTGATTCGGCATATTGGAGACAATGGAAATCCGGGACCGAAGGTCAATCTTCTCAACAAGTTTTTAGGAATTGTAGCCGGACTTTTAATTCAAGATCATGAGATGCAAAAAGGAGATTTCCAGCAACTACCGTTTCACCGGATGTTTCTCATGCTCTTTTATGACATGATTGGAACGGACCCAGTCTTTGAGAGTATTGTTATGCAGGTCAGTTTTTCCCTAAAAACAAATAGCGAAGACTTAGTGAGTCGAACAGTTTAAGCATATAATTTTAATTAATTAACCTTGATGAACAATTCAAATTATCGTTGCTTCATTCTGAACCCGCGAAGTAACAATGTTGAGAACGGGATTCTGAGTTAGAACTGAAAACATAGTATGGAAATTCCGATGCTGTTTTGTGATTTGATTTTAAATTTCTTGTTTCTGTTCACTTTTCTTATTTAGACGCTGATTGGATTTAGTAACACAATGCACATACTTAATCCGATAAAAGTTCCTGGATTTTCGTACGCCTGGCTAGAAATCGTTGGGAATCGAATGTTTATAGCTCGGATGTTGGCTTTAGCGGCAGACCAAAAGTGTTGGGCTATGTACTGTCAACTACTTCTCGACTTGTTCAAATTCCTTCAACCATTTATGAGAAATGCAGACATGCCAAATGCCGTACAGACGCTCTACCGTGGAACCCTACGAGTCCTCCTGGTGATTCTTCATGATTTTCCAGATTTTCTCTGCGATTATTCCTATCAGTTCCTGGATGCTATTCCACCTAATTGCATTCAAATGAGAAATCTCGTATTGTCAGCCTTTCCAAGGAACATGAGGCTTCCAGATCCATTCACAGCAAATCTCAAATTTGAAATGTTGGCAGACACTGCCGTACCACCAAGAATACTATCAAATGTGGCAGGCATGATTACTCCAACAGGATTCAAGAAAGACATTGACTCGTATTTGAAAACACGAGGACCTGTTACGTTCCTGTCGGAATTAAGACCAAACCTACAGGTAAGAGGAATAGAAGTTTTGAAAAAATGAAAATTATTAATTAAACTTAGGTTTCTTGAAGTAATATTTTTTTAACAAATTTCTTTTCGATTTTGTCTCAGATACAGCAGTTCAATGAACCAGGAGATCGTTACAACATCCCGTTAATCAATGCACTCGTTCTCTACGTCGGTTCTCAACATATTGCCGTAATTCGTGGACGCGGCCAGACGCCGAGTCTCTCCACGGTCGCTCATACATCACACATGGACATTTTCCAAAATTTGGCAGTTGACCTGGACACGGAAGGGCGCTACTTGTTTTTAAATGCCCTGGCCAACCAACTCCGGTTCCCGTCCAGTCACACTCACTACTTTAGCCTAATCATCCTCTATCTGTTTGCGCAATCCAATACAGAAGTCGTCCAGGTAAGAGTTATAATACGAAAACAAAATGAAAGTCGGCCTACTCAAAAATTTAAGACTAATTCTTGGTTTTTAATTTATAGGAGCAAATTACCCGTGTTCTTCTCGAACGCTTGGTAGTAAATCGTCCACATCCCTGGGGACTCCTCGTGACCTTTATTGAGCTGATCAAGAACCCAGCCTACAAGTTCTGGACACATGAATTTGTGCATTGTGCTCCAGAAGTAGAAAAGTTATTTGAAAGTGTAGCACGCTCGTGCATGGTAACTAAAACACCGTCAATGGCCAGCCCACCACAACAACAGCCAGGCCAAATGGGAAATCAACCAATGAGTGGACTCCATTTAGGAACTACGACCAATGGTCCATCAGTTCTTAATTTCAACACCTCGTCCACTGACTCCTCCCTCCTTGAACCAGAGTAGACAAACCCCGTGATGACCTCTGACCCTCCAACTTCCAATTACCCCAAGCCCCTGCCCCTTATGTACCCATTATTCTTATATAAACCTTAATACAAATTCTTTTGGGAAACAAGTAAATTTATTTAGAGAGAAGTTAACTAACAATTCGTTTCCAACCTCATTCAAAGTACAAAACTTTTCTTACAAAGGCTTTCTCAGAAAAAAAAAATGTACCCCGAGTTATTCGAATTCGATTCAATTGGAACACTGAAACTCCAATTAGTTTCGTACTCCCGCAAATTTTGGAATTTAAGGCAGTGTTGGTTTGCAACGCTTCTCAACTATAACTGCGGTATTTATTTGGAAGGGGGAAAAGTTTTAGTGGAGTTTAGAAATGAATAATCAATCTTAAATAAGTTCACTCGAATGGAATAACTTGAAGCTTATTTCTTCTTTTTCTTTTCCTTTGTCTCCGATGCAGTTTCTGTTTCGGTTGTTCTGGGACGGGGCTTTTGCCAGTTGAGTGGTTTCCGGCTGTAGATTGGCCAAGGTGGAATCGTCAACTGTAGGAAAAGATAATATTAATGTGGTTTTACGACTGATTAAAATCAGAAATTAAAATTAATGTAACCGAAAAAAACGCACAATGGCAGCCAACAGGAATCCACCACCGAGAATCCAAACAGTTTCTGAGAATTGTTGAATCACATATCCCCAACCGAATCCCACGACCTGTGAACAAAAATCTGTGAATCAGATGGAATTACGTTTACTAAAAGTAAAATGCGACGAAATGAATCGGATGCGAGTTCGGCGTCGGGGTGTTCCTACTCAATCTTGACCTTTCGTCTACAAAATCTACAATAAACATAACATCGTGGTTTAGTTTCCAGAAGTCGGAACTTACGCCAAAGAGAAGAATAATAATTCTGGAAAATTTCTCAGCCCGAGCTTGTCCATCTCACCACCGAGAATCCAAACAGTTTCTGAGAATTGTTGAATCACATATCCCCAACCGAATCCCACGACCTGTGAACAAAAATCTGTGAATCAGATGGAATTGCGTTTACTAAAAGTACGATGCGACGAAATGAATCGGATGCGAGTTCGGCGTCGGGGTGTTCCTACTCAATCTTGACCTTTCGTCTACAAAATCTACAATAAATATAACTTCGTGGTTTAGTTTCCAGAAGTCGGAACTTACGCCAAAGAGAAGAATAATAATTCTGGAAAATTTCTCAGCCCGAGCTTGTCCATCGTAATCCTACAAGAACAAAATCAAAAATCGATAGAAATACGAGTCCCAGTCCTTAGATCACCAGGCAGATCGTAGAACACAATAACAGCTTGTTTGGTACTGTTGACTATTCTATGCAAAGTAATTTAGCTAATTGACTTACCATATGTAAACCTTCGTACCATTCTGTGATTCCCATCTTTCAGTAGCTAATAACTTCAAAAGTTGACAAAAGTTTAATGAAATCGGCTAAATGATATCTGAATCTTGTGTACAAAAATCAATTAATTAATTTAAAGTAACCAATTCTTTACAAAATCGCCTTGCAAAATGTGTTTGCAAAATGCCAGCCAATAAAATTACCGTTTTTATAAATTTGACTTTTAGGCCACGTCAATACAACTTTTTTTGACTTGAGAATTTCCTGCCACTTTTTTCCCCAGCCGGCCTCTGCGCGCACATTTTAGTCTCACTTTCAATTTTCTATTTCAAAAATTCAAAAACAACAGAAAACAGATGATTGGAAATTAACTTCCTTTCATTCAGTTGACTTTTTTTTTTAATAACTGCGGTCATAATTTAAAGATCATTTTAATTAGTTGACCTTTGAGTGATTTTAACCTGTAACTGAAGAATCTGACCTGTGTGACTTTGTGGTTGTGCTTGTTATATCGTCGTCTTTCACTAAAAATTTAATCTGATGTCTGATAATAATGGAGAAAGGCTCTAGAATTCTGATCTCGGACGACGTGATCTCTGGAATTCCTGGAATTTGGATGGGAGAAGGAGATTCTTCTAGTTTTTGCCGATATTACGCTGGATAACAACTGTATTGCACCATTATTAAATTCTTTAGCTCTCCATTCAAACGGTGATATCCTTCGTAAATGCGAAAGTTGAGAAAGCGTGATCAGCAAACCACTCCTCAACCCTTTCCTTTTCCAAACACCCTTAATTACATTCCAAATCCAAAGTCTAATCTGGAATTGTGGTGATCCAGCATCGAGTCAAAAGGCTTCATTACTTGACAAACTACGGAATCATAGACATCTTAAGTCGTGTTGACAACTTTTCTATATCATTCGGTTGATCTCAGCGTAATTCTTAAATGTTAAAGGAACTTGGATAAATTACGAATCAGTATTCACTTTGATGTCACGCTCATCAAATTGAGTTATTTACAATTGGATTTCACAGGTAAATTATAAACTACTTTTTATGGCAAATTATTTAATTCGTGTTTTCGGAGTCGTAGGGTCATCGAGCAAAAAAATTAAACAACGCCAAACGATCAATGTCGCGGAGTTAATTGCTTCCACGTTCGAGCTCAAATTGTTAAAAATAATGGAGACCAATGTAGTATCATTCATTAGAATACAAATCGAACATATTTGAGAATTGTGCTTAACATTGCTTAAAAGTTAAAAACAACTCTTGTTTTTAAGGATTAGTTTTAATTGACTGGAACCTAATTTTGGTGTTGAAATGTATGTATGTAATATGTAATGGCCATTCCACATCAATTTGTGATCGGTCGTTTGGAATTATTCTTGGACTAGTTTAACGAATTGATGAACTGGAAATGACGACTTGCAGAAATAATGGCATTTTTCAATGACTTCGAAGGGCACGCATGTGTTATGGTCCAGAAGTTTATTTTAAGCCACGGTTACGCCGCGTTCTTGTCAAAGTTGTGGTGGCGTAGAAGTAATTGGCATTGGTGTCTACAACTAGTTTTGGTGGTTGAGTACCGAGATTAAGTTTTTAGTGAATAAAACTTGCATTTTCTTTTGATTCTCTTTAATATTTTGTTCAGGTTCCTCATACAAGCGCCTAGAGTACCGAACAATCTCACATTTCTTGAGTAATTAATATTTAGTTTGTGGGGGGCGTTCTGTGTAAAGTGTAATTAGCCACTGAATACCTCCAAATTAGGGAAATCCGTTAGTGAAAATGTTCGATTATTAACAACATAGAATGTGTAACACTGATAAGGTTTGTAATTTGTGATTCTTGTCTTATGCAATGTAGGAGACACACCGTGACGCTGACGCATTGAAATGAAATTTTTTGAGTTATGTCCTTCGACAACTTTATTGTTTGTGTAGTTGTGTTTGTTAGGAAAGAGCTAAAGTGTGCAAAAACTCTTATTACTCCATTCGCTTCGTTGTTTATTATTCTCATTCAGATTGAATTTTTTTTTATACAATTTCACATCCGTTCACATTTCCTGACTTGAATTTTTATTGATATTCTAATTTTATTAACAGAAATTGGACTATGCAACCTGGTTCCATAGGTCACCTTGCTCGGAAGCTGACCTTCAGAATGATAGTTTAAAGACTTTCGGTACACAAACACAACCCTTCGTCATGGTATGACACCTAGGAGGATGTATCCTCCTAGTATGACACTAATTTACGTGACATTTCTTCGAAAATTTAGCAAAATTGAACCACATGACGAAATTATAAATTGCAGATTGATCATTCTCAGGAGGGAATTGACGCTCTTTACCCTGCGGTCATCGAGTGCTTCACAGTCATCATACTAGGGTGAAAAGTTAACTAAAAAACTTAGCATTTCCATTTTGGTTTATCCACCATGTCGCTGTAAAAAAAAGCTAGCTTTGCTGGGAGCGAAGCTTCAGTGAATTGAAGAGATGAAACCGGAAGTCGATTTACATAACTAAAACGCTTAGCTTTAGCATCCTAAGTTTACAGCACAATAAGAAATGCATGTAAAATCCGAAATGTCAAAAGTTATTTGTAAGCTTCTTGAACTCCCTTCTGTCGGAAAAACTTAATTTTTGCCTCGCCTTGACCTTAACTGCGGATGCTTAACTTTATTTTTTTTGTTGATTGCTTTAGCTATGTGGCCGGAAAGGCAGGGTTGGTTTCGCCAACTGAAACCAAAGGACTCAACACATTTATTGGGACATTCTCTCTCCCGGCGCTGGTTTTCGTGTCTATTGCGCAATTGGATTTCGGGTAACAGCCAGCTAACCTAATGAGCGACGATTTTTAACCGTATTCCTAACTACATATTTTCTTATTCGTGTAGGGCAGTCAACTGGCCGTTTATACTTGGCATTGCCTTAGGGAAAACGACCGTATTTGTAATTGTCCTTCTCATCTCGCTTCTTGTTACCAAGCAATGCGACAAATCTGGCCTTTTTGCCATCTTCTGCTCTCAGAGCAATGATTTCGCAATGGGATATCCCATATTGTTTGCGTTATATGGCAAAGAATATGCGGACTACTTGTACCTCCTGGTAAGCAAAATCCAACAGTGACCTTGACAAGAAGAGAACATCCGTAATGGTGAAAAGTTGACAAATTTCATTAATATAGTGTTTAGATTTTGGACACCGTAGAAAATAATAGAAAACTTTCGATTTCAGATCTTTTTTTCTGGTAAGGTTTTAAGATGAAATCATTTTTTGACAGGGCCCTGTTTCTCTTGTCTTCCTCAATCCGATCGGCTTTGTCTTCATGGAGATCTCAAAACAACACAATTTGGAGCAGCGGCAGACGCTGGAAAATGGAAGTAGAAGCGGAGAACACACGAAAGGCGCGTCAACTCTGGGTGTAATGAAGAAGGTCCTCCTAGGCGTAGCACTGAATCCAGTTGTTCTGGTATTAGTCTAAGCGTTAAAGATGTTTCTAAGTTTTCCCATAGCACACAAATTTCCTAAAGACTTCTGTTTAATTTTACTGCTCTACTTTAAATTTTTCTAATTAAGTTCTTTTTCTAGATGACGGCACTTGGAATCGCTGCTAACTTTATTTTTCATCACTGTGTACCACAGACGTTAGCAGGGATCCTTCAAATGTTGGGCTCAGCCTTCTCGGCTTCTGCCTTGTTTTCACTTGGACTCACGATGGTCGGCAGTGCTGCGACGATGAAAGGCGCTGGTTTTGTTGTAAGTTTTTGTAAAAACCTCCAGTTTACTCTGCCTGTACTTTCCGCCTTCTCAGCAGTCAATCGCGGTGCTTCTGTTTTTGGGCCTGATGCTTCATGTTATTTGAATTCAAGTTATATTGTTTCCAGGTCCCAGGCATTTTAATCGCTGTAAAATTGTAAGCTCTAATCACTCATTGCTTAAATTATACTTTTTTTAAATTAAAATTTTGACTGTAATACAGGATTATGCTCCCAGTGGTTTCACGAGAATTTGTGAATCTGTTGAATCCGGGCGTTCTATCGAATGAGACAGTGGCAATGACAAACTACGCGTTTCTTTATGGCACACTTCCCACAGGCAAAACATTTTTCTTAAATGACTTATGGACTTATGAAATGTGTTTGTAATTTTTGGCATTTTTTTCAATTTACAGCTCCGGGTGTATTTGTATTTGCCTGTCAATACGAAATTTATATTGAAATGGTAATTACGATGAAATTGAACTCATATTGATTGAACCTTAAAGCAGACATTATGGTGCTTGATCCATTCCACGATTTTAGGGTGCATAAGTTTTTAAATTATTCCAACTGTAGATCGCAGGTGCTATGGTGGCTTGTACTTTCATCTCTGCTCCACTGATGTTCCTCGCCGCCAAAATGATAGCTCTCCGGGACTTGGATCCCTCGGATTATATTCAACACTTTGAACAGTTCCTTCTCAATATTTCAATTGTAGGACTCATTGCTGCTGTAATTTTCTAAAAATAAGAATGTATAATTTTATTTCCCCTAACGAAATCATAAGTATGGTCCAACTAAAAATGTTTTTTGAGACAGGTATGGGTCGTTGTGATCTTTGTGATCAGCCAAAAGTGGAAGAAAGTGCCGCATTGTATTACGCTTTGTCTCGTACTCGCACAGGTCAGTTTTTCATAATTTTTCTGGATTCGATTTTGAAACACCGAAAATTGACGTGGGACGTAAATTGTTTTGCAATCTAAACCCAAATTTGAGAAGACGTCGCTTAATTGCACTACTTTCCCTACAGGCTATTGGATGCCTTGGTGCTATTCTTTGGTGTATTTTTGGCGTAGATTTAAATGACTCCATCGCGCTTTACCTCCAGTTCGGTGTCTTCTTCTTTGGAATTCTCAGCGCCAGATGCTGGACAGCCATTTTGGCCACAAGTCTTGTGTTCCTACGGTGTCGAAGTTTTTGCGTTGTACTTCGAATGAGACCGTGGATGGCTGTTGTTGGTTGGGGGTAAGAACTTGACTGCTAATTTTGTGAACATTTAGAAACAAAATTAAATAACCCGTTTGCTGATTACAGGGTTCCTGCTACATTGACCACAATTCTGCTGTTAGCCGTGAAAAGAGAAGCAGAGGACGTCAGGCAAAACCCGCTTTTTCAATTTGGGAAGACACAAACGATGGTTTCTGCGTTGATCCTCGTCATTTGTTTTATAGGTACGTCCGTTTGGGTACAGAAAACTCATAGGAACTATAGATCTGGCTCGGTATCCGACTTTTTGGACAAGTAGAATTATTGACCTGTTCCTAACTATTTAAACGTTAAGCTCCAAAGCCATTATTGAGAAATATTTGTCGATGCCCATTAAACCTTTAGGTTGAGTGTTATGTTTAATTAGAGGTTGATGTTTGATTTAAAACTAGTACGACTTTGCTCAGAGCCTGTCAATATCAAGGTCTGTGAAACTGGACCCACGATTCCAGCGAACCCTTTGATTATATTAAATGAATTTGCTTTTAGTGACTATTGGTTGCTTGGTGATGCAGCAACGATATGAACGGAAGTACACACAATACAGAGCCCTTTTGACGACGCCTAATTTACCCTCTACTTCCCCGGGGATGGATGATGACGATGAAGAGAATTTACTGGCAAGTGATGGAAGGTTGAGATCTCAACTTGAATCGTCAAGGCCCGGTCATTCGCATGGGGCTGCAAACACCATAACCAAGTGTACTGCTATAAACTGCGGAAGTTGTCCCCAGCGGAATGTTTGTCGTGCCGCTGGTGGCACTGCGCAAAGAGCTGTCTCCCATCAATCCTACAGCAATCCCTCCGAAATTGAGGATTTGGTGGAGAGCGAGGATGATGAGGTAGAGGGTCAAAGCCTATTTAGGTAAATGCCCCGAACATTTAAAATTAGTTAAAATTAGCCATACTTATATTTTGCATGTTAAAAGAATTTTATGCCGTGATTGCGACGAGGGTTTCCTGTATTCCACCGACATTTGTTAATTTTTTTTCCGTCTTCTAATGTTTAGCCACAGTGATGACCTTTGTTCTCCTTCAAAGTTTTGTTGTGATGCGGCACAGCGACGACATTGCCGAAATTTGCTTGAGCGCTACCGAGCTTCTAGTCAACTTACCGAACCCGAAGAAATTGGAATTGTGCGAGACCGGGACGACGAATTTCAAATGCTTCGGCATATTGTGTTGTTGCTTCTACTTTCGATCTCCATGTTTGTCGTAAGTGCACTGGTTTGTATGTGCGGTTAAATATTGCGGATGACTTGTTTCATTCTTTGTTTTACCAAAAAAATCAAGTTTTCTTGTCGTATGCTTTCAAATTGTTTACACTTCTGAATGCAGAAGACCATTAATTTATTCTGACTTTTAACCGCCGTTTACCGCTTACTTCGAGTTTAAATATTTGCTTGTACTTCATTCGTAGTTGTGCTTTGAAAGCTATGGTGGTTTTTCCAAAAGAATTTTTTACATCTATTCTGACTAATTTTTGGATTTAGGGAATTGCTCTTTGTCTGTGGACACTCATAATGGAGGACCTGTCTGGAATTTATGTAGAGCTGATGTTCTTGGATGCTGCACTTAATTTTGGTCAAGGCTTTCTGAGTTTCATGCTTTTTGGACTCAATACAAAGAGAGTTTTAATGCCACTGCGGAAATGGTAAGGACATTTAAACAGCCAGACTTTCTTTTTGAAATGACGCCAAGTCTCATCGCCCTACTTTCTCCTCAAACTGCAATGCACTTTTTCAGGATTTGTCTCCAGCGTCGCTAGTTTGGAATGTAGCCAAATGCATAGTGAGATTAAGTCAAAAGAGTGCAGACATTTTATTGAATTTCTGTTTGCATCTTTTTGAAGGTGGCGACGATGGATTTATGGAGAAGGAACTCTTCGTCTTCCTAAATGGGAGGACCTACCCCTGGAAACAAAACACATCTGCGAACAATTTTTGACTTACCATTCGGACAAATGCGCCACCGATATCGTGAGGGATCGAAGGTAAATGTGACAAACCATTTTCAGAATTGTGCTAAAAGTATCAATTATTCAAAGGATTACCACAAGTGCAGGTTGTTGGCGATTATTTCGAAAGTTAAGTTAGTTTATTCAAGTAAATCTCGATTTTTTAAAAATTGATTACGTCAGATGGCGAATGGAATCCTACACGAAAGTATTTTGCGGACATGAGCTGGTAGATTGGTTAATTTTGGTCGGCTTGGCCAAGGACCGTGGAGAGGCGGTTAAATATGGTCGTCATCTAGTCAATGGACGAGTCATGCACCATGTGAAGGACCTCCATCACTTCCATGACCAACCTTTTTTTTATACATTTCTGCCGGGCAGTCTAACCGACCAAGACTAAAAGACCCGATTGAATTAAGCTTTATTTGCATTTCGTGAGCTTTGACCTTTGATTCATTGAAAGTGAATTCGGTACTTAAGATGAGTTTATTTTGATTAGTTGCATAATACAGACAATTCGGACAGGGAATTTCCCAAACTTAGCTCTTAACCTTCCATTTGATTCAAATCTAGAGAACCTGAAGTTCCAACAGCATTGAATTAGTCTTTTCATGGGATTTAAATTGACAAGGTCTACAAATTAACGACACAAGAAAAGAAAATTTCTTATGGCCATTTACAAATAGGCCTCTAAATTTGAGCTCTCGATGAGCTCATCCTTTCGTTCGTCTTTTAAAAAAAATGTATTTTTGGCAGTAGTTTCTTGGTTAGAATTTTTTTTTAATTTTGAGCTAATCCGTGTTCTTGACATTATTTTTAAAAAGGAATATCTCTAATTTAGAATCTTTAAATCGAATTGGTAATCCGTTTTATTATTCCTGAGGAATGTTCTTTAAATGTCAAGTGTTACTTTTTTAGCCTCACACTTTGGTGTGATAATAGCTTATATAGTTAATTGACTAAATTATTTGTTTCCCTGTACGTTGGAATTAAACTTGAGAATTATCACAATACTTGCTTGTGCAAAATAAAAATTAAACAGCATTTCCATGTTCCTACTCTTAATTTGCGGATGAAAACATCACAGAAAACATTTTTAGTCTCTTCGCTTTTTCCAGTTTTCACAACTTTCTTGCGCTCGCCATTCTGTGAACATAATCTTTCGGTGGGATGTCCATGCAGATCAAAGTAGCAAGGTTGAGGTCACAGATCATTCTCACTCCTCTTTTATGGGCAACCACATTCTTCCACTATCATTTTAGGAAGGTCTCTCTTGATGATATTGAGATCCGGTCCAAAGTATATTAAGGACATGGACGAAAATTTGGTGGGAGCACAGCAAGGCGTGAGACCTGCCAGTTCCATTTGACCTGCTGCCGTGCGCCGATACTCCTCCATTACATGTGTGTGATAGTTAAGGAATGTATCAGGCGTCCGGTGAACGCCACCGCAGTGACCACGACAGTAATTTGCGTAGTAACCTCTGGAATAGTAGAAAAAAAAAGGTTGATCAATCTGTATTCCATGGCTCGCCGAACAACCCTGAAAACAACTTGAGTAGCGGAACCGGAAATGAAGCGCGAGAAGAGATGGAAACTAGGAATCTTGTAATATGTAGTTTACCTCGGAGCAATGATCCAGTCTTCCCAGCCCAAATCTTGAAAACTAATAAAAAATCGCTGCTTACAACACTGCTTAAGGCGAGGACTACATTCAAGCGCCCGCCGTCGATTCCTCTTGACATGTGGTCCCGACTCAGTCTCCAGGACGAGGAAGGGCAGTTCAGTCATGCTATCAGTTGGGTGAGGTTGGATGAGTTCGTCGGACGAACTTTGTCCTTGACGGGTAGTATTCAGTTCATTAAAGGATAAGGGCGGAGACTCAACGGCGCTGGAAGGGGCCTGGATAGGATCACTAAAAAGAACTGGTTTCACAGACGACCCGCATCCAGAACAGTCAATTAATAAAGTGAGTTTTCCGTTACCACGCCCTCGGTGGACATGGCTATGGTTGTGATGGGGGTGACGAATACGATTGCGGGTTAACTTTGTATACCACTTTTGCACTATTGAAGTTATATCTAGTTTTTGCCAACCCATAGAGTCTATCGAAATGGTTTTGGAAACAATGAGGTCAAGGGTTACATCCTGAAACAGAAAAAAATTACTTTATTGAAATATGAATAATTAAAATTGAAGCCATTCTCACACAAATGTGTTGATGAAAGTCGTTTTTTTTAAACAGAAACGAGCTCAATACGTCCATAATAAAATTTTGTCCAAAAATTTTACGCGGACTTTAAGGAAATAGGCGAAAATGTCGTCGCTAACCATCTATACGTTTGTCCATTACAAGCTAATTGTGCATGCCTCGGTATGCCGGCATTCAGTTCCTTCATATTCGATTTTTCTTAGCACTGACCTGAGGTCGAAGTTGGGTTGTTTCCGAGTGGGAGTAGTTGCCATTGACTTGGAAAATGTAGAGCTTCACCCCCTTGGGGTAAAGAACATGCCCAAATTGTGGCCCTAGTGTTGACTCATAATTTAATTTGACCCAAAACTGTGCTTTCTTGACACGAACCCCGACTCCGAAAGCATTACTCCCAGCAAATGAGAAAGAGAGGAGTGGCTGGTCGTTGAGAACAGGTCCTACAACAATAAAAAAAAATAATAGAACATGCTTTGTCAATTAACCTTACTTTTACGAGCATCAATTAATTCTCATATAACCAGAAATTATGGTAAAAATATATTTAAATTAAAATTTAAAGTTCACAGCTATATCCTCTACATCCATGGCAAACTTATTTCTTCCTGCCCTGCTATCCTGCCCTGCCATCCTGCCTCCTTTATTCCGATTTCATGTCTCAATTCTTTCGCAAAAAAAAAAAAAACTAGGAAAATTTTCAGTGTAAAAACTTGACAAATATTCAGTAAAAATAGCGAAAAAACCTGTTATGGAAATTTTGATGCTTAATATACTGTCCTTGCTTTTCTTATTGTTCTTAATTTAGGTAGAAAGATTTAATTAGCACTTCCAGTAATTTATTTTTATTTCTTGAAACTTGAGCTGAGCGACAGGTCAACCTGGGTTCACAAGTCGTAAAATTATAAAATATTTGGAAAACCTGTTTCAGCATCTACTATAATTTTAAATTTTAAAATTTTGTCAGGTAGAACAGATTTTATGGCTTGAATTAGGCAAATTCCATTGTTTTAAATCTCTTGTCATTTTTAAAAAAACTTAGAGTCGTCAACCCACTATCATTTTCTTTGTGCATGAGATCACGTAGGACGTCTAGACGCTTGCGAAATTTTGCAAAATGCAAGCGTTGGTAAAAATAAGCAATTGACTGTAGCCACTGGGATTAATACAGACCATAAACAAACTCATTACCATTGGTGTAATTTCCTAAACACGTTATGGAATGGATAATGATATTCCCCAAAGTCAAATACTTAAATACTCCTGGAAAATTCGTGTGAATAATTAAAAACATTTTGTAATTTTCCAATTATTTCTGGAATAGAGAAGACAATAGAAAATAAGAAAACAAGTTTCGAAGCGTGTGGCTCCAACTTGACGGCTACACAACCACGCCCCCAAAACTGCAACAACGTGCTTTTTGTCTAGACACGCAGAAAATCGATTCGTATGTAAGCCTTAACCGGCGACACCTTGTAGTCACCTCAAACCCGTAATTAAAACGATCCCTGATGTAGATTTCAGCTGTTATAATTCATTGTCCCTGTGAATAATTAAGCGACAATGAAATCTCAAGGCGCTGTATCGAACTTCAAGGTAGAGAATCGGCGCCGTGTATCGTGTTTTAAGAATTGATGTACGTCCTTACCTTTATCCGGAAATGATATAATTTCCGACGTTTTCGCGTAATTAGACACTGCTGAGTCGCCATCGTCATCATCGCTTAATTTCCCTGCTCGGCCACCGACAATGTTCGGATGACCTTCCCAATCTTCGAGTCCTTCGGCACGGCGCAGTGTTTCAAGAACCAAGTCTCGACTAAGTTTATGACTGAGATCCACAACAGGCTTGGTCGTAAGGCCGAGTCGCTGAAGAATCTGAGCCTTAATGTACTCCTTTCTAAGTGAGTCCTGGGCGAAGGGCAACGAAGCCTGAGTAGGAGGGGCTGAGAGAGTTCTGGAGGTGGGGCAGAGCACAAGGAGACAGAAGAAAGCCAGAAGGTTATTTGTCAGAGGGTTGGTGACCATTATGTTGACACCGGATGACACTCCATGGCTTTAGTTGACACTAGCGGGAAATAGCCATGGTGGTGAACGGTAATAGACAGGAGAGAGCGGTGGGCCGTGGGTCCTGGGCGACGGTCAATTCCAGTCTGTCCAGTTTGTCTGAGGGACGAAAGTGCAGCAGACGCGAGTAACAAGAAAAGTGGTGGCAGACGCTCCCACTAGACACCGTCCGTTCTCATCCAATTGAAAAGAAGGAAAGGCTTAACGCTTGCCAATACTCACTATTGTGCCTATGTGTTCAGATGAGAAACTCGCTCGCAGCCTCCCACTTTCAGAGATCATCTGCTCATGCATCTTCTGTTTTTCTGCATCGACTTCTCTGCTTTGCTTGGCCGCTTATCCACTTATGCCAAAAATTTTAATCCTCTTTTGTTTTCTGTGTTTAAACCATAGAGGATTTATAAACAGGAAGAAGGGAATACCCGACGGAAATTTGGAAAGATGTCATTCAGAGGTCAGAGGGGATGATAAACGTGAAGCGGTCAGCGACCAAAATAAACTTCTTCGGGATTAAGGAAACAACACTATTTTACTTAAGAATGGAACACCTTGCAATCATATTTGACATTGAACATTGCGTTTATTGTTTCGCAACCTTTGAAGCCAACGCTGATTACTCTGCAATTTTGCCTATGTGAGTGAATGGAACCCATTTTCTGACAGTCATTGTCATCTTGATTGGCAAAAATTTGATTGTTGTGATGTTGACGAGTACATTGAATCGATAAAAAAAAATCTGCAAAAAGAAAGAAAGTATCATGATGTTTTCCAAACAAAAATGTGGTATTAAGTGTTTTTAATGGAAGTGTTTTTCTTTTGTTCATTCTTGGACAAGATAGGCTGGAAGGAGATTATAGGAGCTAGAAAGAAGCTTCGCGTGACAGAAAACAAACAAGGAAGATTGATGATGAAGATGAGGTTTGAAGTTGTACGGGTCTTAGCAGTGTGCTGTGCTTGTAGTGGAAACTGGGGATTAAGAAGTTGTTTTAAAGTGTTGGTGGCATGAGGAAGAAACGTATAATTCTGACCCACTTCCAGAACCCAAGCCCACCCTTATCTTCTGCACTCGACACTTTCACACCCTCATCCGTGCACAGGACAATGGAAAGCGTATATGGGCTGGAATGAATTATTCGGCAACTGCAAAACTCCATTGACGGAAATTCCAAATTTTTAAAGCAGTATAAGTCCATGAAATACTAAACGCTTAAGGACGTTAAATTTTCTTATTGGTCATTTATAGACTGGATTCGTTTTGAGAAGGGTAGATTGTTACATAAACACAGATCAGGCAAGTTTGGCAAGATTGGAAACGAGTGACCTGTTATAATTCGGTACACTTTTTATTCGAAAATGGAAACAATTGGCGTTTAAAATAGTAATCATAATAATTGGTATTTTGCTGGAAAATGGAGCTTTGTGTGTTGGAGAAGGGTATCCGCTTTTCACTCCAGTGACAAGAAGAGAAAGTTGAGAAAGTACAAGCCTCTCTCGAACTTCCGCAACTGTATTTTCAATTTCTATTCTAAAATCTTTGGAATTTTACATGCACTAACACTATTAGTCACCAAATTCGCGAAAAATGTTCTCTGGCAAGCGTTTATAGGGTCACTCTAATAGCGACAGAAGTTCGTTGCCCGCATTAAGTTGCACGTATTAAACGATTTTGTCATCCACATTGTGAAATAGCACCCATAATTCAGTAAAAGAATGGAGGAAATCAGAAAAACACAGAAAATTGATCAGCGTAGGAACAACGTCAGAAATTATTGATAAGATAATTTGCAGAAATTTGATTAGACAAAATGCACCGCCCGGGATTAGTAGTGTTGCAAAAATGATAACAGGACGATTTTTCTCAGTGTATTGAATGTCAATCGATTTGTTACTCTCAGGGTTTGCTGTGTACGTTTTAATTAACATATCCATTAAAAGTAAAAACCAGATTTGCCGAAGGTTGACTTGAAACATCATATTACGAGAAATTATTAGCATAGGTCTCTTCACAACTTCAGGTTTTGAAGGACTTGCTTTCTTAAATTTATTTGGAAGTTATGGGTGCTTTGATTTCGAGTAACAAAAACGATGGAAGTGGAGACCGTCAAAAGATTCGCTCACATGAAGAAGAAATGGCAAGGAATGACGAAGGAGAAGCGACTGAAGCGATTCTGGGTAAAATTCCGGGTCATGAATACCCTCGCAAGTACAAAGCTTGACGCCGAATTGCTCAGCGGTGATTGGCTAATTATAATTTTCAGGTGACCCGAGAAGAGCTGTACGATGGTATCACTGGGTACTTTATGACATGCGATTTAGAATCTTCTATGCAACTGCCCTTGCCCTTCTAATTGGCTTTGGCGTGACCATGCTAATTTACTTTGTTGCATTCAGCAAAAACACACACCGAAATTTCGGGAGCTGCCTTATCCGTTCTGAATTTAGGTAAAACATAAAATATGACACCATGTTAAATGAACATACCGCAAAATTTCTAAACAAATTCAGATGAACTTATTGACCTTTTATGTGTCAAACGTTGCGAAAGTATTTTCACATCATCGTGAACGCGAACCCAACGTTTTTTGGCTGGCTATGACCACATTAATTCTACGAATAAAAGAAACTTTCAAAAAAGAAAATTGAAATTTTGAAAATTTCTTGTTCAAACTCAACAGCAGCATCAAACTATTATTTTACTGACCAAAATTCTAATTTCCTGAATTTCTAGGTTTGAATGTTTGATCAATTCGATTAACCGGAACCCAACTGAAGACCAATGCTATGAGGGCTATGGTTGCTTTACAGACGATGGTTCAGTGCCGTTTGTATGTCACCATTCTTTCCCCTCAGCTTATCAGTACGAAGTTGCCAAAATTACTAACAAATCCCCGACAAATGGAAGCACGGATGGCGGTGGAATTACCGAAAAACTTGTCAAGGATAATTCAAAACCCGAAGTAGAATTAAGCCTAAACCCTAGGAACTCACCGGGCATGTCACAGCTCAAATTTACCTTAGAATGGAGAAGCGAACATCACCTGGAGATTAAAATTTTCAAGGCTGAAACCAAGGAGGATCCTCCAAATATTCATGGGGAAAAAGTTCAAGACATGTGGAAAGCATTTAACGTATCGTATAGCGAAGAATCCGAAATTTTCTTCCTCCATCTTCAACGGAATGAGACATTAGAAACGATTTTTGACACCCGATTAGGCCCTGTACACCTCGACGAATCCTCATTCAGTTTTTCTACCGTTCTACCCTCAAAATATTTTTGGGGACTTAAAGGTAGCCATGGCGCAGGGGGAGCCTTGACGCATGCCGTGGTAAATGGTCCAGAAAGCGTTGAACTTCCATTTTACATGGCGTTAGAAAAGAGCGGGAACTTCCATGGGGTTCTCCTTGAAACTATGGCTCCTTTCATGTTCCAATACATTGAAGCTCCTGCAATGCTGTTTCACTTTCAGAAAGAAACTGAGGTCAAGTTACATTTCTTCCCAGGACCGAAACCGGAAGACGTCTATGCGCAAGTTCAAAAATACGTAAGCATACTTACTTTATCAATCAAAACAAAATCAGGGTTTACACATGAAACAACACGAAACAAGTGATTCATTTCGAGATAACGAAAATAGATTCCAATTTATATAAATTCGCATTTACTTTCACATTTAGTTTAACCACGGCCAACTAGGATGCCTAACAAGGGAACATACGTATTGGGCCGACGCCAATCATGACCATTTTTATGTATGTTAAGCACCCATCATAATTAAGATTTTACATGGTGAAATTAGCTTCTGATATTAATGATTGGTATTTTTTATGAATTTCCGAAAATTTTCGGATGAGAAATTCGGCGTGGAGATTTGCATGGTTGAGACACTTGAGAGAGACACATGCATGTGTCTCTCATGTACATACCACATGATCTCCGACACTCTCTTTCTTTTCAGAAAACAAGTGAAAAGTCAAAACTTCTCTTTAACACACAAAACTCCATGCAAAACTTCTCATCCGAAAATTTTCGGAAATTCATAAAAAATACCAA